>JAODKM010000126.1:25187599-25200608 GCA_026780845.1 Petrocephalus sullivani
ACCTCTAGTAAGAACAATCACCTTCTGAAGTTTCCTTAAACTTCTCACTGCTTTTCTTCTTCCTCCACTTCCAAGGTTTGAAGATCTTGCCCAAGGTGGAGAACTTGCCCTTGCGCTTGGTGGGAGGGGTGCTGTCTCCAGAGTTGCCCCCCTCGCTCCCTGTCGCGTTGAGCTGATGGTCGACTTCATCATCTGAGGCTGGGAGAAGAGACGCCGTGAAGCGAAGGTCACAGGCAGCATGAAGAATCTGCTTCAGGACATTCATCATATCATCCACCACGAGCCAAGGACCTTCAGAGGATGCGGCCTTTTGTAAAACCGCTAAAGTCAACGTAAAATTAGAACAAATCTTGTTCTGAGCACATCTTGTACAATTCACTATATGAAGAGCAGTAGAATTAGGGCAAACATTTATTTTTAACAGAGATGTATCATTCATTAAAGTGCAAATACCTCCACTGAACACATGCTAAATATATTGGACTCAACCGGATAATGGAATATAACTTCAAATATTAGTTCTAAGCAAAGAACAGGCAAACGGCAGCATGGAAACAACCAAAAAGAGATCAACTGCCAGTTTGGTGAAACGAGTGTTTATGGGCAGACGACCTTTGAAGGCCATGTTACCCCAGAAAGAAGCCGCTATAAACACAAGTAATGGCATCTATTTACACTAAGAAGAAAATAAGATACAACCAATCTAGTTTGTAAAGCAGGATGATAACATCTTATCTTACTATTAAGGTGCAAATCCCATACTGACTGTACTTTCCAAGGCAGTCGCATTCCCAGGCGTCCATACGTCACAAACAGCTCAGTTCCTTACTGGAGCACAATCATACTGGGCCCCTTTTCTTGAGGAAAATGCAAGTGTGATATCCCAGGCCAGGTCGCCATTCACAACCACTCAGTAGGAACTAGGTCCTAGAGAACCCCAAAGGAGACCTCGAGGAACATACGTGGTCAACGGCCGCATATTTCCTAATGTAAACACGGTCCTCGCTGTCGCAAACCACAGAACCGTTGAGAATGTTCCTAAGAAGTGCTCTTTCCCCCATGGGAAAAGCCCCACCTTATCCTACGCTGTACAAACAAGCAGCAACACATGGCCGGGGACTCCAGCCCTGAGGAACTTCTAAAAGACTCAAATCAGCCGCAGAGTGCACGTCAACCGCCCAAGCCTGCAAGAGAAGAGTCTTTCTTCTGAGAAACAGATGACCCCCTGACAGAGGTGAATAAAAATCAAAGGGGCTCCACGCTGCTCCTCAAATAAACCTTCTGGGTCTCCAGCCTCATTTCCCCTGGCTTATGGTGGGGAGAGGAGGTCCCGCTCTGTTCTGCCTCTAGCACTGGAAGCTTTTAGGAAGTGGACGCGGTGGGAGACGGGCCTCTCCCGGGGGCCGCGATGGCCCAGAAGCCCGGCTCAGCATTTCTGCTCCTTGGCACCTGTTATCCGTCTCTCCCATTATTCCTCAGCCTGCCTTCACACAGATAAACATCTGAGAGGGCGGGGGACAAAAATCAGGCTCGTATAGCGGTCTGCGCCCCAGTCCTCCCTCCCTCACCCTTAGGGTGTGCGTCTGATCCTCTGCTAAACGACGGCGGCAGTGTCTGCTCACTGCCGGCTACCGTGGCAAGTCGCACAAGCTAACAGCCCCCCTCCTCTCCCCCTCCTATCAGCGAAATAAAACAGAACCCAAAATGGACCGACTGCAGGAAGCGGCATCCAGCAGACCCGCAGCGGCGTGAAGCGAGCGAGGGAGCGAGCGAGCGCAGCGTCACAGAGAGGAGCTCATCTCGACTAGAAGCCTCGTCTACCTGGGCTCCACTCACGCGCGAAGCAGCCATGCAGGCAGGCAGCCATGGGGCCCCAGCCTGGCCCCTCCCGTGCCGTGCCGTGCCGTGCCTCTCCACAACCCAGACCTCCTTCCTCAGTAAGGAGCGAATCCCAAAAACACAGCTTGGGCGTAGGTACTCCGCTGCTCGGCCCAGCGGCCCCTGCCGTGCATCCGGCAGGATGGCCGGCCGCCGCCGGCGAGGGGGGAAGCACGGCGGGCCTCTCGGCGCTGACAGCCTGCGCGGTTCAGAGACGGGCCGCCCAGCAGAAGCTGGAAGTCCAGCAGGCCTGCTGTCAGGATACTGCGGCTGGGAGCCAGCTGACCGGGGGGAGGGAGGAGGGGGAGGAGCGGGGATGGCAGGGGCGGAGCCTGGGAAACGGCAGCAAACAGCTAATGGGAGAGAGGAAACGGCACCCCACCCTGGGACACACACACACACACACACACACACACACACACACACAGAAGCACAACACTGCAAAAGTTCCACAACAGCACACCTGCATGCATATACACATACACACAGACACACACACACACAAAAACCAGCATGTCCCCCCCACATAGACACACACTCACACACACAAAAACAGAAGCACGACACTGCAAAAGTTGGTTGGTACCAATATGAAAAGCTGCACAGGCAGCACTGTCAGACCGCTACAAACATCACCTCCAAAAGTGGAAGCCCCTCCCATGCCCCCCAGGGGAGAAGGCTGCGTGAGGCATTATTTCATTTCCTGAGATAGGAAATTCAATTCAATTAATAATGCTCATGTGCGCGCGCACGCACACACACACACACTCAAAGCCTACCAGCCAGCAGCACAGCAGATACAGGGCAGTCTCAGAGCCGCTACTCTACCCGCCCAGACAGGAACACTAACAAGACTTAAAGTATAAACAAGCTCCATGCCAAAAAACAGCCGCTGCCTCTCAGGGCCCCCTCCACTACACCCCCCAAAGCAAACTGCCATTGTCCCCACTAAGCAGGGGGAACCAAGCATGACACAATAAAGGCCACCATAACTGGCCGGGGGGGTGTGCGCATGCGAATGTGCGGCGCCGGCAGGCGAGGGACCAGTGCCGCTACGCTAGGCTGGCCCGCTAACGAGCCCGACGACAGCTTCTCTCACCTGAGGGAATGTGCCAAAGGCCTTCTGGGTCCCTTCAAACGACAAATAAATCGGCGCGCAGACAGTGGGCCGGCTGGGTGAGCACCGCGCCGCGCCGCTCGAGAGTGCGGACGGGGGCCATCAAACACATTCCTCTGGCAGGGAAGGATTTACACCCCGCCGCAGGTTCTGAGAGGCTAATGAGTGCCTATGCGCGTCCTCGCACTGTTTACCTGACGATTTTGCTGGAGCAAATCTTTGACAGGGTGACGGCAGCGAAGATCCACGGCGCCTCTCACACAGACGCATGCTTTTCCAATTTACTGCCATACGGTGCCGGCGTCAAGTGCCCCCATCACACCTGCTGCAAACCCCCCCCCCCCAACAGCTTCCGGCCCATTAATGGGAGACAGGGGGGTAGCGGACATCCCGACACGGGCAGTGAGTCATGAAGGTAACACGGGAAGGTAACACGGGAAGGTAACACGGGAAGGTAACACGGGAAGGCTTCCCTCGCGTGTCTGTCCATAATCAACGAGTCATACTCAAGCAAATGGGCTCAGCAAGAAATGCATAATGGCAGCACGGCCCTGCAGTGAGACCGATGCATCTCTGCCCGCCGCAACTGACCACTAAAGCTGGATCGATACCAATACAAGCGCCGACACCTCGATATCAATACCAAATCAATACTAAACCCATACTGGAAAGCATTCCCATTTAAATACCATACTGCTTTGAAATAAGCAGACCTATTTATTGATTCAACCAACCAGCAATAGACAGTAATATAGTATTAATACCAGAGGTGTAATATCAGACCAATTTTTGAGCATAAAAAGGTGCAGTCAGAGTGCTCAACAAGTTACATTCTGCACCTGAAATTTACTGATCATCCATCAGTGAAATATGCAGGGAATAAACTGCATTCAATACATAGGATTCTACATTTACATTTTTACACTCATCTGTCCATCATTGTTCACATTAATCCTGAATTCCTGATATTACTTCAGCCATAACGCAAAGAAACACGAGACGTATTAACCACTAAATGACATCACTCTGACGTCCGTTCTCACACATCTTTAAACTCTGTATCGAAATCAGGGAAAGTGAAAAGCAGATTCTTCAAAAAAACAAAAATAAATAATATATGCATAAAATATACACATGCATAAAAATTGCAATATTTAAAAAAAAAAAAGTTTTTTTTTTTTTTTTTTTTTTTTTTTTTTTTAAGATTTAAACTACACCCAAATACAGCTTTCTATCCGGCGAGAGCCGTGCGAGCCGTGCGAGCCGTGCAGGCAGATGCAGAGCATTCACCGCCACAGGGCGGGACGCAGGAGGTGCAGAATGTCTAGCCTGAACGCCAGCATGACCGCGGGTGGGGTCCAGAGGCCAGAGTCCATACCTGCCGGGGGACGGGTCCTCAGAGTGTGCTGAATTTCACATACGTTAAATCGCAAGGACAAACCCAAAAATACCAGGAAAAGTGAACAGTTACCGCATTCTTTACAGATCCTGCAATAATACCATTTCATGGATCTTCTACATACCAGTCACCAACACCTTCAGCAGCACACAGCACGTTTATGGTACTGGACTAAGAATGAATTACGAAGATCTTAGTTAATGTTTGGGCTGGGGTCAAAACTCCATCATGAAGAATCCCAGATGTGAGGCACCCAGACTGGCGACCGTGGTTGTGCTACTGCGGTCGGTGGGAACAATCAGTGCTTGCAGAACAGATCTCGGAAGCTATCAGGTCACCACAAAGCTCTTTAGGAGCCGGGCCCCTGACAAGCTTATGATGTATGACCTGTGGCTTGCAGAATTTGTTTTCATACCATTCCCAATGTGAGAGGGAAGTACGGGGGTTACAGGGAAAGACCATGAAAAAGATAGAAAAACAAATAAGCAGTTATGTGCCACTCACGCTGTAACATCACGCCCTTCATTTCTGATAAACAGTCCAGGATATCAGTGCAGGAGACGTCGGACGCAGTGACCCCGCAAGACGCTCAGATGCCAGTTCATTCATAGGCCATACAAGCCCAACCATTAAGTTAATTACGTCATTGATCATGACAAGGCTGAGCAATACATCTGCATCCAGTGAATTAATAACCCTCAACATTTCATATCAGCACAAAACGCCCAGAAGATGAGCCAACCAACAATCACACTCAATGGACAAATGAATCACACATAATTACTGAGGTCCAGCTGAAAACAAAGGCAGCACTGAACTGGAGGCCCACAGGACAGGGCTGAACAGCAAAGCAGCAGGAGGGCGGTGCTACTCCGCAACCCCCATCCCCCCCCCACACACAGTCCCAAAGAGAGAGGAGGGGCTCTTCTAACCATACCAGCTCAGGGTAAACCCATTTCAAAATACAATGTCTGCCAATATGCTGATTTTACATGTTATGTAAGATAATGCTGGATGTAACACAACAGTATGTAGTCATTCCATCTCAACATGAAGACATGTGCCAGATTGATTAGTCAGGCTTGGGCTCACTCCCCAGTTGGCAATCGTATGATCTGGCCTGTGCCTAAGTGCTGATCCCTACAAGACCTCATGACACGTGCGGCAACAGCAGCAACGTGCCAAATGGGGCTGATACCGCCCCAGCTGGTCAGTCGCCCCGGTTGCGACCTCTTCTGGGTGCAAGTGGCAATAAAAGGCACCTCGGCCAAGCTGGCAGTGCCCAAATGGTGCCCAGGAGGGGCAAATTTCCACTCCATACAGAGAAAGACTTGCAGCTGCATGTGCCACTCCCAAACACACAGCAGACAGGAATCCTCACCCGTGGGACATCGAACACCATGCGAGGACCAAACACCGCACGCAGCAGACAGGATACCTCCCCGCGGGACATGGAACAGCACGCGAGGACCAAACACCGCACGCAACAGACAGGAATCCTCACCTGCGGGACATGGAACAGCACGCGAGGACCAAACACCGCGCACAGCAGACAGGAATCCTCACCCGCAGGACATGGAACACTATGCGAGGACCAAACACTGAACGCAGCAGACAGGATACCTAATCCACTGGGAATGGAACAGCACATAGGATACCTCACACACGGGGCAGGGAACAGCATGTGAGGACCAAATACCACACACAGCAGACAGGATACCTAATCCACTGGGAATGGAACAGCACATAGGATACCTCACCCACGGGGCAGGGAACAGCATGTGAGGACCAAATACCGCACACAGCAGACAGGATACCTAATCCACTGGGAATGGAACAGCACATAGGATACCTCACACACGGGGCAGGGAACAGCATGTGAGGACCAAATACCACACACAGCAGACAGGATACCTAATCCACTGGGAATGGAACAGCACATAGGATACCTCACCCGTGGGGCAGGGAACAGCATGTGAGGACCAAATACCGCACACAGCAGACAGGATACCTGACTGGCAGGCCAGGGCCTGGCTTGGCGGTGGCATAAAGCAGGATCCTAACGTGTGGGGGGAGGGGTGGGGGCACCAGGCTGCCAGCGTTACCAGTATCACAGTCTCCACATTCCAGCCGTGGCAGCAGCACAAGCCCCATGCCCCCCCATCCCCCGCCCACCCCAGTGGCCCCTCAGCTGAAGGCCTGATACACCTCCCCATGATACACATGCATAAGGCAAACACACTGGGGGAATCGGAACTTACAACATACAGATATGCATACAGACGCAGACAGGCACACACACAAAGACATGCACACTCTCCCGCACGCAGGCGCACACAGACATGTGCACACTCTCCCACGCACAGGCACACATACACAGGCACGCACACACTCTCACACACTCTCCCGCGCACAGGCACAAACACTCTCCCGCACATAGGCACACATACACAGGCATGTGCAGACTCTCCTGCGCACAGGCGCACACAGGCATGCGCACACTCTCCCGCGCACAGGCACACATGCACAGGCATGTGCACTCTCCCATGCAAAGACACACACACAGGCATGCACACACTCAACCGCACACAGGCATGCGCAAACTCTCCCACACACAGACACGCGCAAACTCTCCCACACACAGACACACACACACACACTCCGGCACACAGGTATGCACACACACACACACACACTCTCGCACACAGGCATGTGCACACTCTCCCGCGCACAGGCATGTGCACACTCTCCCGCGCACAGGCACGTGCACACACACACACACACAGGCACGTGCACACACACACACACACAGGCATGTGCACACTCTCCCACGCACAGGCACACACACACAGACAGGCATGTGCACACTCTCCCACGCACAGGCACACATACACAGGCATGCGTACACTCTCCCGCGCACAGACACGCGCACACTCTCCCACGCACACACACATGCGCGCGCCCCGTGCCGCCTTTTACCAGCTCTCCGTGCGGCCTCCTCAGTCACAGCTGCCAGTCTGACGGCTTGTCCCATGCTCCCGCTCAAGCCGCCATACCCAGGGGCCGCCGCTCCCCTCTAGCCCCCAGGAGACGCCACTCACGACAGGGAGGGGGGGGTTAGAGGTGAGGAAAGCAGGGCAGCGCTGGCCCACTCGCTCCGTGGCCGGTGGGTGTCCACAGCCACCGCTGTAACTCAAGCCTCATTCTCTGCTCGCTCTCGCTCTCTCTCTCTCTCTCTCTATGTACTCAGTGAACACCCCCGCCCCCCCCCCCAGCCCATGTCCCTCCCGCACAGGATCATAAGGCAGCACGTCTGCAGTGAATGAATACCTATCATTCCAAAGCAGACACTTTTACACTTTTTCCATTTTTAGGGTCACAGGTTACAAGAGTTGGTGGGGAGTGCAGAAAGGGTCGTTTGAGGGCTGGCACAACCCGACCCCCCCCCTCCTGATGGGTCCAGTCAGTCATCTTTAGAGCTAATGGGCATCCAATCTGGGGTGAAGGGGGGAGGGCGATAGCGGTGAGTAACCGGATAGCAGAAATGTGGGCCAGGCCTAGATGTAGAGCCAGGCTCAGCCAAAGAGGAAGTGACATCACAGAGCCAGAGCCCCCCCTCCTCCCCATACACTTATAGAGTTGGGGCGGGGGGTTCCAGGAAAGGCATGTGGACAGTGTACAGCCTGCAAGACTCATCAGTGAGAATGCCCGTGCTCGACACGACCAAAAAACATACGTGCTGAAGGGAACAACAGGGGCCCGCAGACAGCATCACTATTAGCATAAAGGAAGCAGCACCAGGAATTCCTACAAACGACACCCATTCATGGACTTATAAACAAAAACCCACAAACAGTAGAAGAGCAGAGAATAGGTTCTGAAGCATTCTGCGACATTTTCGCTCACGTCCAAACACAGCAGGTGAGAAACCACACCTCACATGGACAAAGGCTCAATAAAAAGTGGCACAAAAACAGCGCATTTCCTGCTCAGAGAGCAGGTGACATTGCTGGGCCGATATCACCCACAAATAGATAAGAAGCTAGATGCAGCACAAGTGGATCACTCGTTCACGCTACATGTGGCCGCAGCCGCGAAAGCGCCGCCCATGACCTCTGCTGCTGACCTCACAGAAGATGCCCAGCGGGGCACGTGTTCCTGAAGGACAAACGGCAAAGCAAAGTTACCCCCCCACCCACCCCACCTAGGGGAGTGCTTTAAAGACAGAGCACAGCTGGGGCTTCACAGTTACATGGCTGTTCCAACTACTCCAATAACCAAGCAACACTCCTCGCCTCTCTCCCATTGGTTGCATAAAAGCTTTAAATCTTGCCAAGCATAGCAGCTGCAAACTCAGACTAAGGTTCAATATCAGCCTTAAAATTGGTCTGCAGTCCTCCTTCAAAGCCTCTGACACCCACAGCGGCAGAGTTACTATAACATCCAGTCCCAGAGCAGTGACGCACACAGAGATAAGCAGCTGATCAGTCCCCACAGAACAAAAAGGACAGCGGATCTCAATCTACTACGCGGATACATGAGATTTCCCGCACAGACAGGAAACGACAATCGGAGTTTCAGCCTAACCCTTGTGGACACTTATACCTAATAATACCACAACACAATTTGTTACAATTTGGACACCCACACCATTCAGAAACATACAGCTTTCTGGAGTAACGGTAAATTAACAGAACCCCATTTTGCCACATATTACCGTCAGACTGGCATCTGCCACTAATGCTAAACACTGTCATTTTGATGTTTATTTTCCTGTAATTTGGGGGGGGGCAGGGCCACGGTCCCCGCACTCATAGTGGAGGAGGGGTAGTGAAGGCCGTGGGAGCCTGCTTAGAGCAGCTTTTCCGCAAGGCCACGCCAGTGCCATGGCACGGCTTCTGTGACCCGCCAGCACCGCCCCACACTGCCGCCCGCTACTTCCTGGATGGCGGCGGCTTCCTCATTGTGTCATTTAGGCCTCTTCAACAGTACTCACATCACTGACGCTGCGCTCTCACCAGCTACGTGGCTGCGCGTTTACTTAGTCATATAGTTTGAGTGCATTTACTGAGCAGTTCAGGATTTGAACCACAAACATTTTCATAAAATCACTGAATCGTACAGTGCAGATGTATTAACCCCACTCAGTCAGAGGTAATGGCTAACTGCCGTTTCTGTGGTTACAGAAAAATGACACGTACTATCCACCCACCTCTCAGGTAGGCATATGGGTCTGGAAACAAAAACTAATTAAAAAAAAAAGGTAACACTGTTACGAGCAAAACCAGAAAGGTGCCAATATTGAGGTATATGACAAACTGCGACAATTAGGTCAGAAGTTAAGAAGTTCCAGGGGACTTTGTCTCCCCCTAGAGGTAACTCCTGGTACTACAGCCCTCTGCCTACCGTCACAGGCTGGAATTCCAGGAATGCACGGTTATGAAGCCGTTAGATGATAAAGGGAAATTAAACAAGTCAGGTTTCGTGGGAAGGCCTGCCCGCTTGTGAACCATTCACCCACCACTATCAAGGGTACTATAAAAGGCTACCATTGCTTAAATGGTTAAAAGTTATTAGATAATAAGCTTTTTAAGCATTCAAGCCTTATGAAAATTCAAGATGGAGAGCTAAGAATATATTTCTCCTTCAGGGGTTCTCAGCAAATTTCAGTTAACGATACTTACTTAGAATATAAATAAATGAATAAAATGTAGCACGCAGTTGGGATTTCAAGCACAGTGTGGAGCAGGGAGAAGCTAGTGGGGGGCAGTCATGCAGAGAGGAAGAAGACTGTGGGACAGCAAGACACAAAAGCATAGGAGCATGAGAGACAGAAGGCTGAAAGAAGTCTGTAGTGGACCAGGAGAGGAATATGGACAGTGAGAAGTAGGGAAGGGGGCTGGGAGATGTTGAGCTGCTGCCATGACGTCAGAAGCGACTGCCCCTGGCCTCCGCACTCCACCACATCCCCACGAACCGCACGGTATTCAGGAATGCGGCCCAGGCTCAGCAAAGACCAACAGCAACCTGGAACAGTCCTCAAGAGCATCGAGCTGCACCAGCTGGCTCAAAAATGCAAAAACAGTGGTAAAACGGCTCCGCCTCCTCAGCACTGGTGCATTCACACTATAAGGCCGAACGAACACACTTGTCACTTACCAGGCAGGCACGCACATTACCAGGAACTGAAAAGCACAAGTTTTGGTCTTCCTTTGAACTGCAGTCCTTGATCAAGGCATTACTACGCGTCACTGCCGAAGATGGCCGCCTTGGCTGTGCCCTAATTTTGTGTTCCAGTTCATACCGATAATGTCCTGCTGGGCTGAGGCCTGGCTGACTGGAAGCCTATCACAGTGAAGAAATGTTACTTTCATCTGAGAGGTTTCCTAAAGGTTTTGTCAGAGATTTGCAGAAGGAGTAACATATCTCATCAATCCCAAGAAACCCAGGTAGGAACCCAAGTAAGTTTACAGCACAATTTCAGTTTTACTCCAAGGTAAAGGGTTCTGAAAGGAAACAAAAGGTCACATGATGCTCAACTTGTTACTTATTGCACAACAAGTAAAACACCCTGCTCTCTTCGCATTAGCTGCTGCAAGCCGGTAAGGCTTGATGCAAAACTTAATTAGCTCTGTAGGATTAGCACGTTCCTTGTTAATGCTAACATTCTGGTTTTTGGCCAATATCGTTGAGATGAACAAACAAACAATTATACTGTTACGAACATATACATGGCGAAATGAATAAACACCCTACATTTCCAGCTCCGCAAATGCATGGAAGCACAAAGCAGGACGCTCTCAGAGCCACCCAGAGGCCCCAGTTTAACAGAAAGAGAGCAGAGGAGAGAAGCAAAGAGAGAGACGCGCCAAGGTTATTTTTACTGAGCTGGAGCAGAGACGGCAGGCGATGATCTACTTATGTAATCTCGGTTGGCCCGGTTCCTCTGGACACGGAAGCAAGAAAAACACTGCGTTTCCTCCTCATCAGACCCAGGACTGAGACAGTTTGTGTGCCCGGGAGCTCAGAACCACAGGGAAGCCCGTACTGTAGCCGGCAGACCAGTGGCAGCTTCCGAGGACTGAAGGGGGAAACTGACCTAGCTAGAAATGTCAGGATATATAATCGGAGAAAAACACCTGACTGTGATTACTCAGAAGCAATTTAATAAGACTTCCGTGCTTAGTCATGGCAGCTGCAGAGTAAAAATCCGGCTGTACCTTAATGTATCTGCACTGGTGCCTTAATGCATCTGCAACGGCCATCGGCACAACTAGACGAGGGCATCAAGGGAATCGGTGGCAGCCAACATTTCTAACGGCTGCGAGGTTCTACCAGAACAGTGGGTTTCGAGATACGGTACTGATCTTCGGTGGCTCCATGCTGCCCCACTTACTGCCACCCACGCCGGCAATTACCAGGAACCCATCCAGCCCAAAAGCCCACACTACACTTGCAGTTCGCCAATGACTAACCTCACTTGTTATACCGAACTATTTTTGAGTGCTGAGAGAGACACCATGCCAAACTAATAACGTATCGCAAGCATTAGACCCAGCAAGGAGTCTTCTCACACCAGTGTGCCAGCTTGGTCGAGCCCTAGGAGGGCCCTGCCAGATCCTACACCCAAGCGCTCTGCACAAAATGAGGATGTTTTGTCGTGGACCAGAAGGAAGTGGAGGTCTGTGGAAGGGCAAACAAAATGCCAAAGAATCAAGTAGAGTCGTCACGATTACTCAATTCAATTACTCGATCAGAAATTTCCTTCTCGATTACTTGGCAATACAGCGGAAGGAGGATGATGGTTCAAATAAAGAGCGAAAGCATCATCTATGTGGAAGCACTTTACATTAATGGTGAATGAAAATGCAGTCTGCCAGTACTGCAAAGTAGAACTTTAACATCACCACAGCACAACCGTAATGCAAATACATCTTAAAAGAAGACTCAGTAATGCCAGGTTAGCCATGGATGTGCCATTTAGCCGCTCGGGGAGCCAAGGCTGTCTTTGCCATCGGCTTGACTAAAATTACTCTGCTTACTTTACTTTGTACAATTCCAGTGTGTCAAAATGAATCACTTCTAAAATGACACCACATAATTCAGTATTTAATCAGCATATAATATTTTTGTGAATATATTGCATGTTAGAGCTGAACAATACTGGGAAGAGTTCATATTGCATTAGAAGTTTTTGTGATATTTAGCAGTTGAGAATTAAGTATATAACCACAAAGATCTTATCTACTAGTAGAGTGTCAAATAAAAATCACGTTGCCACGTGAAGCAACACAAAACTGTGCTGACAAATCACTTGCTTTTGCTCAATACTATCTCTACGTAATACAAAATATTTTCAAATATTTTGTACAAGACAAATATCTTTTCGGGACCAGTTCTTTTCACTTTTCTCCACTTCAGTCATTTTGGTTTAATTTCTCACAAAGACCCCACACAGTCTGTGAGTGACTCCAGCAGCAAGGAGGAGAATGATTATGATGTGCATGCAGAGCTTATGTAGAAGTAACACCAGAAAAATTTAGACCGATTTTTCTTCTTTTTAATGTATGCTAGAAAATGTTGAAAAAGAACCATCATTTTTGTTTCCTATAGCA
>JAODKM010000126.1:25200708-25212510 GCA_026780845.1 Petrocephalus sullivani
TTCTTACTTTCGGTTTTATACGGACATTACGGACGGCACAGGGGGTTAATGTATTGCTTAAACATTTTTACTTTGGCTTAGCTAACTTTGCAATTTGAATGATTATTCCTTGCCTAGATTATATTTATATCCAAATTATGTTTTTAAAATCAGTTTAAAGTTTACCTTTGCTGCTTTTGCTTTCTCCGAGACGATCATAATCATCCTCACCCTTGCTATTTAAAATCACTCCTTGACAGGTTTGTGAGAAATTTTTATTAACTATTTCTTAAAATTTTATGTTAACTAACTTATAAATACCCCAATATTTATTACAACAAAAAAAATCACATCGCTATATCTGGAGACTCTCCAGTACCGCATTGCAGTAGTAGGCTATATATTAAATAAAATACTTTTACATTTCTTGTTATGGCGTCCTGATTTTGTTGCATCTGTTCTTCCGACCAGATTGCAATTATTTTTTTTTTTACTTCATTTATTGCTGCTTTCTGAGTTAGTACGCTTGTCAAGACGGCGATCGCATTGTGTTTCAGAATCGGGCTATTTGCATAACCAATCACAGCGAAAGCGCTGCAAGTTACGCCCCCAAAATACCGAAAGTACCAAAGAAGTACCCCAACTGGTTTGGCACTTTCGGTACTTGATTTTTTGGTACTGGTACTCGACCGGAAGTCAATGGAAAAGCGGAAGTACCGTACCGAAAGTACCAAACTTCGTGCGGTGGAAAAGCACCCTTACCGAACACTACAAGAGTCCCCTTCTCAATGTACAGAGATGACCATTTAAAATCAAACAGAAATGAGCTCTATTTTATTAGCCAGAACTGTGACTACGCTGCTTTCCCTATACTGCAGCCTACTGCTTGGGAGGCCTTGAGACACACCAGGAAGGTCATGAGACGACGAGCCTTAATGGGCATGAGACATGCCAGCAGATTAGTAGTTTGCCCAGCCATGGTACAAGCGGCTCAGGCGGCATTTACGGCACAGGCTGCCCCAGCCCCCACACACTTGCTTAGTCTGTCCTCAGACCACAGACTTAGAAACAAAGCTAATTCTCTCTCGCTGTAATATCCGCTTCTGTGTCATTAATTTGAAACAAAGTTTTGGGTACCAGTTTGACTACAAAATTCATTTTAATGTTTTCAAAACGTGAATTTATAAATGTCAAGCCTACCTTTTGTGCACTTAAACACGCTTTTTAAAAAGGTGTTGCAGTTTTTACTTTGTTTATAAAGAGCTGGAAATGCTTAATGAGTATGTTAGCACTCTGGCTACGGCCCGTGAGCGAGCTGCCTCTCTCGCTGCTCCGCCGGCAGCTGGAACCGTGGCTCTCCTCAGCCGACGGAGACGCTTCACTGCAGCACCTCGCAGTCGGCAGCAGTCCGGAGCTCTCTGCCTGCTGCCAAACGCACATATTTGCACTGACCCGTTAGTCACTTGGGACTTAAGAGCCAAATTAAATACAAATTATTGCAAACCAAACATACACATTTTTCTATACACAAATTACACACATTTCTATTTTAAATTCCCCTTGAATGTGCCTGTGTGTATGTGCATATATTTTTTTTATAAAGGACCCTACACTTGATCATGCCCATTCAGTTTGGGCCCCAGCTTAACAGAAAGCACAGAGGATCCCTCAGACTGTCAGCAGAAGGGTGGTACTCCCTTTCCTAGCTGGGAAGGTGGTGGGAGCGGGGTCCTACAGAGCCCCGGGGCCAGCTCCTATGCACAAGCCTGCGATGACCAGTAGCAAGTGCAGGCTGGGAACCCCAACAAAGACAGCAGAGCTCAAAGGGAGTCTCTCGACCGAGCGGCCCTCGATATCCTCCTTAACACCAGACGACATCTAAAACAAAAGCCTTGTGTCAGTAACCCTGCATCCAGAGCCTCTCATACACTGTGAGCACAGGTCAGGTACAGTAACGAGGCTGGCCAGAAATGGCCTTGTGGGTAACGTGCCTGTTCACAGCGCCATCGCCACCTTCTGCACCTGCCCCCTCCCTCACCCCTACCGGGGGCCACCACGACGTGTCGCGGACACCTCATTTCACGCCTCAAAAGCTACTACTCACTCTCTCCGCTGCTGGCTACATTCTAATTAAATCTACCTGCTCCTGCCAGCGATGACTAACTATTTATATGTATATGCAACATATATTAATTTCTGTCATTCATTTAGTTTTTTTCTGTATACACAAAGGGTATAACACACAGACACATTATATATGAATATGCATGAGTTTACACATGCCCTCTCATATGGCCACACTTAGCTCCCTGACTCCCAGTAAATCTAATTAGTAACCAGACTGCCGTCTGAAGGCACTAAAGAGCATCATTTTCAGTCCCTCCCACTGAGTCACATGCTCATGAATTACTAATGAGCTGGTCTGGTACGAACGATGAAAGCAGGCCTGCTGACGCTGCTGGCGACTGGGACCGGACGCCGCACCTCGCGGCCCGTCACACCTCGTGCACAGCCCCTGCTCTGCACGCCTCGCTACCGAAGCGGCCTGCAGAAAGCCACTGCCGTCTAGAGCCACGCTTACTGCAGCAAGCGGACAGGCAAGTTAACGCCGAATCTGCCAGCCAGGCGCTCACGCTGATGCACATATACAGGACAAAAATGGCTGGTTTATTATTATTAGTACTACAACACTTGTGTCTATTATGACATGCACATACTAAGGATGCAGCAGTTCTCTGAAAAAAGCCAAACCGTTTGAGTCGGCATCAGTGGTTCGGCGTAGGTAGTAGAACTACGGTTACCACGGTTAGAAATTTTAGTCATTGTGCTCTCTGCTTTAAAAGTTTTTCAGACCAGCTCCCTTAGCTGCAAAAATAGACGGAGAAGCGTTTTCTGTGTGGGCGTCGCCCACGTGAGAGTTGAGGCCAATCAGCTTCCTGCTTCGCAGGTTGTTTCCAGGTTGATAAGGAAAGCCCAAACATGGGCTACAAAGGCCCCACTGTCATACGGGTCATGTGCGTGGGAGCATTTTGGCTTCCCAATATTCTATTATGCTAGCGGAGGGAAGAGAGGAAATCACCCTGGTGGGGCTGTAGATGCTGCAGCCAGAGAGGAGACAGGAGCAGCTCATGCTAGCAGTCGCTCTTAAACAAGCATTTGACTTTGACTTGGATAGTCAGAAAGCTATAAGAAAAGCTATAACAAAAGCACTGGGAAGTTTTACAGCGAAGGTTCTGCAGCCGTGGTCCAGCGTTAAATCTGACCTATGCGTCCATCACCTTACAGCTTACCTTTTACTTTGTATTTGCTGACATTAATACCATACTACAACTGCCAAGACAGGAATTTACGTTAATCAGTGCACAAGATGTATATATCTTGACCTTCAAAAGGTCAAGATATATATATTTTGAAGTTGTTCAACATGTTACTTAAAGAAATTTTTTATACACATAACACAAACCATGCATAGTCAAAGCCGCGTCTCAAACCGCAAAACGAACTGGAGACTTCGGAACCACTGCATGCCCAGCGGGTACACGAAAAGATGGAATCCGACAAAGTCGGAGAACAGGGCTGACGAGCCGCGCTCCGCAGCCACGAAATGGCGGGTAACCTACATTCACTGTGGAAGGTCACGGGCCTCAGGAAGCACTCAGCTGCAGGGACGGGGCTCTCCAGGCTCCAGCATTCAGGGCCAGGGCGATTTCGGGGCACTGTCATTCAGCGCGGGGCCTGGCGGGGGAGAGGAGGGCATGGGACAACGGTAAGTGCCTTCCACGGGTGAGGATGGCAGAAACGGGTGGTGTGGAGGACGGAGGGAACAGCAGCATCCCACAACAGCCCAATAAACGAAATACCACACCGCTTCATTTGGGCCACGAGCTGAAACTCCATCTGCAGCACGAGCCGTGGCTATCTCACTTTAAAATCAGTAATTCGGCTGTGTCGAAACATCACTACATTTTACATCTGCCTCCCAAATTCATGGCCTGATGGACTTCCGCTTCGTTAAGCCGCGTCGAGCTGTGACGGTAACGGCTGGGAAAGGTTTCACCCCCCAAGCCGATCGATCTGCACGCCGCCCTGCCTCCCGGAGACGTTCAGCTAGAACCAGCTCTCTTACAAGGCAGCATGAGCATCAGGGACACCAACAGTGACCATTAGCGTAGATGGCTGGCCAGGCCGCTTGGCAGCCTTCGCCACTACCCAGTAAGTTACGTATAATAGCCAGTCAGCAGGGGGGTGGGGCCTTGCTGAAGCTGCCCGCAGAGGTCTCCCCAAAGTCCTCATCCTGCACCAGCAAACAGGGGGTGAGGCCTGGGCCCAGAGCTCTCTGGCTGAAGAGAGGCAGCATGAGATTACACTACAGAGCTTGGGGCGAGGCCACAGCTGATAAGTGGAAAAAACAGGACAGACGCCCACCCCTGCAGGGCCAGGGCCAGGGAAAGCGGGGGCACTCTCCTTCTGCAGGGCCCGCATGCTAAGCAGGTACATCCTCTCTGACACCCAGGCAAGAGCGTGTGAAGCCATCTGAATACCAGTATGTTCCCATGGCCTCACAAATGACCCCCCATCCAACCCGAAAGCCTGCCCGCCATAACCCGCTCGCACTGAAAAAACACTGAATAGAATTTTTCTTCAATTATTCGGCAACATAGCGGACACTAGACATCACGTAGCAGATTAACGTGAAAATAAAGAGTGAAAAGCATCAGTTGTGAGGAAGCATTTACATTAAAAGTCAATGAAAATGCAGTCGTCTGTCAGTATTGCATCGCAAATCAGTTCAAAATCAATGTGTGACAAAATTGGGTGAGATGAAAAATGAATCGTGATCTTCCTAAACAGCACTGGGTGTAATCTATGTTTTTTTGTTCTAAGAACTTTACTGAATAACTACAGAGCCCGCCTGGCTTCAAGTGAGAAATAAAATTCGTAATTCATATCCATGGTTTTGCAATCCGTCCCGAATCCTTCCAAAGATCTTTGCACAGGCCGCTGTCTGAACAATATTTGATGTTTGTGACATTTTAAGACTTGCAGTGTACCGTTTGGCCGTATAATTAATTATCTACCAAGAAGGTCTGCCAAATAAGTTAGTGGTATTGCTGTTGTGCCACGAGACACAAATCAGTGCCGACAAATAACTTGCCTTTGCTCGGTATCATCTCTGTGAAATACAAAATATTTCCAAAGAGCAGAAGACGAACGCTTTTTCATGACGAGTTTGCTTTTCTCGCTCATACAGCCTATAACTATAACAGCATGAAGGAGAATTATGCTAGTCTCAGAGAGCACACACATAAGCGGTATACTTTTTTCGTGTCTATGAACACCGCCGATTGGTTGACTGAATTTGCATGTTGCATGTGGGCGTGGCTTTTTGGCAGTCTTTGGCTTCCTTCCACTGTCCTGAAACATGCAACTTAAAGGACTTAAATTGACCATAATTGTGGTCTTGCAATGGACAGTCAGCATGCAACATATCTACTATACATCAGATTATATGTTGCTGTAAATTATAAACGATCAGTTTACGCGATTAATGATATAATCGAGAGTGACAGTCCTAAAAAGTACTCTTGGATATTTCATCTCACCAGCTCAGTTTCAAACGGCATTTTCGCCGTTCCTAATCCAGAATGGAGAGCTCTCCTAACACCTGCATGTGAGGGCCAAGGGCGCGGGGCAGCTCACGCGCTCTCGCCATCTCCCACATGCGCAATGCCTCGGTTCCACTAACAAGGGCTCGATCTCGTTTAGTGCCTTTTGAGAACCTGTCCACATTTGCACCGGGTTACAAAAAGGAACGGAATGGACAGAAATGAGAGTACAGTAAAGGTTTTTGGAATTTATTTGAATCTGTTTTGGATCAAGTTTTTATCAGATGCCAAATTCTTTATTTATTTTTTTGCCATATGACTCATCGCACTGTATTCCTAGTGCCTGTATCCACTTGTCTCCTTAAAGGCTCCCCCAGTCTGTGTGTGTAAGCGAGTTTATTCTCACTCGCCATTTCACTGCTGTCTTTTTAAGGATTGAGCAATAAGTCTGCTAAAAATTCAACTTTTTTTTAACAATATTTTTTATTCAACCTGCAATATGTTTACAACTTATTATTAAATCTGGCCAGCAAATCGATTTTTCATTTTTCACAGAACAAAGAAGAGCGACATAACATATGTCCGCTATTAAGCCGTTTCACAGCCGGCACGGGCGATAATATACGAAACTGTTTGGATTGGATTTTCCGGGTATGCGGAAGGTGTGGATGCAATAGCCCGTCCTGCTTCTGCCGACATTACGGCTCCAAATTTTGAGACCAACTATTCCGCGGTGCTGTGCTCGTTTTTTCTGGCCCAGGTGGAAATGTGGTGGAAGCAGGCGGAACTAGTTCCTGATTGGGAAAAAGCACCATGTCGATGGAAACAAGGCAGAGCGCATACTTTTAGCAAAGACGGTGGAGAAAACTAGAGTTGATGCTGACAATGCTCGTTACCACAAGTGCAACAAGTCTTTTGCATGTTAGGGCGGAAACACAAGTAATCTGCTGAAATGCCTAGCAAAAGAGCAGGACATGCAAATGCACAAATGCACAATTTGACTGCCTAGCTTGTAGTTTCTCTCGTTGCCCCAGGCAGGTTACATATGCTAGTGGCCTGGAGCCCACAGACCGTAAACTAAATTATACGAATATGGACTAATGATTAAAAGTAACCATTAGCCAGCTGATCGCTATGGGTGCCTTCACAAATTCAATCTGAAATGGATAGAGCGTCACCTGTTGTTCAGTTGTCATGGTTTCAGACGAAGCATTTAGTGATTTGGACAAAGTAAAATTACCACACAGCAAAATTACTGTCAAAGAAAAAGTCGTACATTCAGTTTCTCTTAAAAGTGAACATTGTTTATCACATTTGTTTTACATTTCCATTATCACAAAATTCTGAATTGTTCAAAACATTATGGTTTCTTTTTCTGCATTTTTCTTGGCATTTCAATAATCACATTATAACCGAATACTCACTTGTTCAAAACAATGTCGTTTAAAATTTTTATATAAATTTCATTTATAAGCAATCCATATGAGGAAATAAAGCAATGTTAATTCTGTTCTTAAATTTGTTAAATTTATTCTCTTAAATAAAAAGTATAAATAAGAGTACTATTAAAAGTACCGGATCTATAAGCAATATCAGAGTAATGGCACCATTAAAATCTTGGTACCCATCCCTAGTCCTCAGGTCTCGCCCACATGGCCCGCCCGCATGGGGAGGAACGTGCCCTCAGGGCTCGCCAGAAAGGGGAGGAACGTGCCCTCAGGGCTCGCCCGCACGGGGAGGAACGTGCCCTCAGGGCTCGCCCGCACGGGGAGGAACGTGCCACCACGGCTCGCCCGCACGGGGAGGAACGTGCCATCAGGCCTCACTCTCATGGCCCACACGCATGGGGATGAATGGGCAGGTTTAACTGTAGCCAGAAAGCCAGAGGACTGCCACAGGTCCGCAAAGCCGAGAGAGGAAAGCAGGCAGCCCCAGGCCACCCAAGAAAAGCGCAGTTTGGCTTTTATGTCCCGTTTTTCAACGACGATGGCAGACAAATTACGATTGTGAAGTGCATTATGGGATAAGGCAGGGGGAGTCTGGGGGGAACGGGAGGGGGCAATAGTCATTATGTTCCTGCTACTGCATCATACGCGTCTGTACGTGCATAGAAGCGAGGTGCTGTGCGCAGGGCTGCAAGATGTGAGACATGCAAGGAAATCTGAGGGAGAGACCAGCCTCTATGTAGTCAAGAGCGTGTGCATATAACTGTGTGAGATTTCACTTGTGAGCCTGTGTGTGTGTGTTGAGGAGACAAAAATGGGACATCTGCACAAATGCAAGATGTGTGCCAAAATGCATGGAGGCCACCGCACAAAAACAGAAAGCCCCCAGACCAGAGGGGGAAGGAGGGGCCTCTCAGTCCGATGCCAGAGAAGCCATCAATGCAGACAAGCGAGGGATTAAAGCAAAGAGCAGTCAGTACAGAAACTACAACAGAAAACTAGATTCCTAGTAGCTAGGAAAGCAAACAAGGCTTTGGGCAATGAGCACATCCCAGTTAAGCTTCTAAAAATAACAGATGAGTCAAAAAATACATAAAGGACTAAAAATAGCTGTTCTAACAATAACAATGGCACAGTGTACAGATTAACACTAAGCGTGACACTTAAACATGTCACTCTCAAGCATGTCACTCTGAACGGCTGAGTTTGAGCTGGAGGAGGATGAGGATGCAATTCTGGACGGCTGTGCGAGGGAAGTGAGCAGGGCCATGCTGGTTCCACCACAGGAAAAAACGGTACATCAATATAGCTTACAGTGAGCTACCAGCTGCCTCAAGTGCACACTGCGGTATATGGTTAAAGAATGGGACGCCACTGGCTAGCCATTATCATATGACAGAAAACAGGGACCTCACAGAACACATGGGTTCTCTCACCTGCTCTCACCCACAAGTTCTCCACACATACATGGGTTCTCTCCTCTGCACCCACAAGCGGTTCTGTCACCTTCAGTAACACATGGGTCCTTTTTCCCCCCAACATACAAACAGGTTCTCATGCCTCCTCTCGCACACAGGTTCTCATGCCTCCTCTCTTTCCTACACACCCACACACACAAATGGGACTCATATCAAACGTGCAATGACATCTACATTAGCACGGAGGCAGATGACCGACTGAGCAGCTCACAGCATCCACCAGCTACATTAATGCTCTAATTTTAACTCGCTACCCTAATTGCCTGCACCTAAACTGTGCTATATTTTTTTAGAACAGCACATGCAGCATCGTTACCATCCATGTCAGTCTTCAGGCTCATTTATCTATAGAGATCAAATCACCGCCTCTGGGCCACTGCAACCTGTTAATAGATGGGACTAATCCCTTCCTTAATTGCCCCAGAAGAAATGAGACAAGCAACTACTGAGCAGTAACGGGGCACAGGGTAGACGAAACGCATGGGGATGCAGTCAGAGCCCAAGCTATATGGGATGCTTGTGCCTCACCACTAGGTGGCACTCAGGTGTGGCGGGTTACCAACAAGTGGCAAGGAGAAGTAAGGAGGTTCCTCTTGGTTAAGCAGGGTGGCAGGCATTAAAGTGTGCGTGAATGTGCGCGTGTGACAGCATGCATTCCGTGGGCAGGGCCAGACAACCGCGTCCTAACTGTGGTTCAACACACCCACTCGTCTCTCGCCGTGACACCGTTCCTCTGACTTCATGGGAACCGGCTTTGTCGTCACGCTGCAGGCGTGACTCCGCAACGCTCCAACTGGCTCGCACCCACCCCCGTCACATCAGTAAGGGCCACTGCGACCTAGTTCCCATAACCTTTAACACCTACCCCCTCAGTGGAGCCACACGCAAACGATCAAGGGAATCAAAAAACGGCAAAAGCAACCCACACTGCTAAGAGCTCCGGAACGCGGCGCGTTCTGCGGCCTGCGGAACCGGAGCCAATCGCATGGGTACAAGCGGAGCACTTATCCAGGAGTAGAAAATACCAAGTGCAAGGAGCCATTAACTGAACGGATGGGCCAAAAGGTTTCACGGCTCGTTTCCAAGCACACCTTGAGCAGTCCTGGATGGCAGGTGCATGCAAAGCCGCGGGTCAAGGCTTCACTCTCTCCAGGTCTCATCCATGCCCCCCCCAATCAAACAAGAGCACTGCGCATCCATTTCCCACTGCAGGGTAACAGAGCCAAACTTCCTACTTTGGTGCATGCCACACACCCCACCGAAGCATGCTAAGGGGCAACACGGCGACCTCAGCACGGTGGGAGGGGCCGTGGGGGCTGGGCGTCCAGGCGGCTGGAACAGGCCGGCTGTCTTTAAACAGCCTTTTCTGTGCTGAACCATCAATCGCAGCCAGAAAGCCCAGACTGAGGGTGGACGTGATCATTACAGACACCATCAGCCATCGGGAACTGACAGAACACGAATCCCACAGCTCAGAGCCGAGCGAGGGAACAAAAACATGACGGCGGACGGGTGGGGAACCGCGGCAGGCACAAGGAGGCACTCATACTTACAGAGCCGGGGGTGCAGGGGCCTCGCTCGGCTGGGGCGCCCTGTCGAAAGCACCTCGGCACACGCAGTGAGGAGCACAACTTGCAGTAGCTCCCTCCCTCTCTCTGCCTCAAAGATGTGAGCGCATCCCCTGCCCAGCCCTTCCGAAATGGACCGGCCGCACCGGCTGTTCCCAATCCGGGCCGCTTGCACGTCATCCCTGCTCCTGCCCTAGAAAAGTGCCGTTCACCGCAGGGACCGCTGGCCCAGTTCTGAAGGAGTCCGACCGCCCCGCACCCCCGCACACTACGCTCCGTTCTGCTCCTCTCCTGTTCCCCCCTCCCTCGACTCTACTTTTCTTCTTTTCTCTGGCCCACTCCAGAACCACAAACCGGACCGGGCTCCGCTGTCAGTGTGTCCAGCAGCAACAGGTCTACAGCTGGAGTTCCAGATGCTGAAGGAGGCTCCTTTCACACATCAAGACCAGCCTAAACATCTCAACAAGCTCCACCCCAAAGACTCAGTCATGTTCCCGATAGCCTTTTCGGGCTCTGCAGTCCCTCCTAGCTACCTCTCTGACTCCAGGGCAAGAAAGGACAGAATGACAAATCCCTCTTACCAAACCAGAAGCCCCTGACAGCTTCAGCTGCTCAGTCTCACGGAACCTCAAGAACCTTCGGTCAGTTGGGTTTTCTGGGTGCCGAGAAGCAGATTAAGCCCTGCAAAACACATCGTGTTCTGCCCTCAAGCAGGGTGTGAAAATCAGGTTAAGCCACCACACCCACACCAAGACAGTCAAGCTGAAACATGTAAGAAAAGCTGCAGGCAGGGGCATTAAAACACCATCAGCAACAACAACAGCTGGCCAGTAGCTACACCAACCATTAGCACAAAAAGCTGCATCTTGACTAAACCACAGATGCCACCGGCCATTGCTAGAATATGCAGGGCCCTAAAAAAAATATTTATGGATGCAATGAAAAGATATCGGGATAAAAGCACCAAAACAATGTCCAACCACAAACTGTTCTGGTCCTTAGCAATGGGACAGACAATGCCATGGGGAAGTTGGGGAGGGGAGGGGCGGGTGGCTAGATTGAGGAACTTGCACACTGGACAGCGCAAACCACAGGTGCCTCCAATCAATGCGCTTCCTTTTCTAACCCGGCATCACTTATAGCCTGGCCCCTCCCACTGCTGCCAGAAAGGGGTGTCCAATTAAAATGCAGATCAGCAAACGGC
This sequence comes from Petrocephalus sullivani, assembly GCA_026780845.1. NCBI lineage: Eukaryota > Metazoa > Chordata > Actinopteri > Osteoglossiformes > Mormyridae > Petrocephalus > Petrocephalus sullivani. The sequence goes on from JAODKM010000126.1 coordinate 25,211,989, forward strand.
ACATCAATACACATCCCAGGCATGCAAGGGGAATAACCCCAGGGCAGGGGATTCTCCAGCACCAGGGCATCACCCCCAACAGACTGACACCATAAAGAGGGACCTGGGGATGCTGTGGAAGCTGCAGCCTATTCAGAGGTCCTCCGTGGGACTCTACTCACACATAGATGGGACAGAATCCCCAGCAATCCAAAAGTACATAGCAGTCAGAGGACTTTTTCTGGCAGAGCACTATGTGCAAAAGGCTCTGTACAGAATGTGGGACAGCTCGAGTACCTTCTGGTACCATCATCACACAATCCAGACTCAGAAAGGAGAGGAGGGGAATTCTGCAAGAACTTGCTGCATGGCTGCAGCCTGCTTCCGCACTTCATGGGGGACCAGTCCTGCTTCGCCACATGGGGAGCCTCGATCGGGGGGGTGTAAATGCTGCAATAGCTACCCCCCCCCCCCCCCCCCCCCCTCCCCCTCCCTCGCACCATTTCACTTTCCCGCCCGCACCCCCCCCACCCCCTCACCCCC
>JAODKM010000126.1:25219208-25243862 GCA_026780845.1 Petrocephalus sullivani
AATATCCAAATCTCTTCCTATCTTTCTTTGAGGAACATTGTTTTTAAACATTTCAATAATTTTCTCACATATTTGTTTGCAAACTGGCGATCCTCGGCCCATCTTCGCTCCTAAAGGACTAGACGTTTCTTGGACACTGCTTTTACACAAAATCATAATTACAATCACCTGTTGACATCAACTGTTTCAAATCACGTCATTATTTAACCAATTTACCTCATTACTAGCCCTAAATTGATCCTGTCCCAACTTTTTTTGAAATGTGTTGCAAGAACCAAAATTGGAATATGTGTTTATTTTGTAAGAAAAATTAATGAGAAACACATTATATAATGTGCAGTTATATTGTTTTCAATGTAATACAGGTCAAATATAATTTAACAAAGTACTGTTTTCAGTTTGATTTTAATTTAACATACCGTCCCAACTTTTTCTGATTTGGGGTTGTAGGTTATTCCCTGCCTTGTCTCTTAGATAGGCTCCAGTGTTGCCAACTATTATGATTACCAACAGAAAGTAGCTAAATGAAGTCATATGATTATTTGCATATTTTCTATTACTCTGTACTTGATATTCATATAGGCTACTATATTTTAACGCCGCTCGAAATAAAAAAAAGTCACTAAAGGGGTCTGAAATGTCGCTAAGTCAGCAACACTAATAGGCTCCAGATCCCTGAATAGGACAAGCGGTTTCGGAAAATAGATGATGAATGGATGGATTATATCTGTCGTTAAATACGTACATTAATGACTATCTACTGCCATCTAGTGTTTAATTTGACATACTACGCTTTACAGTTTTTCTCGATTGCTTTGGAGCATTTCTCAAATGATAATTAACACACATTATATCACTACTGCACAGCAAAACATAATTTCTCATGCGTCACACAAATTTCGAAATGTTTTAGTACATATATGCAAATGGTGTCATACAATTACCGCCATTTTTCGCAATTTTAAGTCGCTTTAGTTTTGTAGATCAAAATAGATTATGTAGTTTCCCATTGTAATAATGTTATACCCAAAACTATATGTATGCGATCATCGTGGTAGCCAGCACATGCAAAACATCAAAATGATTTAACAATATACTCCATAAACTGTATTGATAGGGCATTTTTGGTTCCCGCAGTACATAAATCTGTTGTCCATGTATTGCCGTTTTGCTATTTTTCTGTTATACAGTGCTGTGTGACTTTTGATGGCTATTCTGCTGTGTCTTGAGATCTGAGGAAGTTGCATATGTATGCGAGGGTTTTCTCTTGCCAGTGAACTTTACATACCGCAACGTAGAGCCTTGATATGTCGAAATAATTCTATCAATGAATTTGTCAGCGCCACCAAAATGAGCGATTCTGAATGATAGTGATTCCCACTTTCGCTTTGACAACAGACTAGTCATTCTTCTTTAGTAAAACGATATTTATTCATGTCAAACACACGGGTTTCAGCATTACAAGGTTCCACATTACAGTATGGAAAGTTTACTGGAAAGTACTCGCATGCATTTTCTCAAGAACGTCACACAGCACTGTAAAACACAAACACTGCACTGTTTGACCCAAAAATACAACTGTGTCTTATCACTGCAATTTATGGAAAAATGTTTTTTAATCTTTTTGATAATTCGGTGAACTGTTTTGTATGTAGTGGCTAACAGGGTCATCCTTTACATTGTTTTGGTGGGAAACTACATAATCTATTTTTTACCAAACAGACTCGGGCATCTGAAAATTGTGCAACACCATTTGTATATATATATATACTAAAACATTTGTAAATTTGCGTGAAACGATGATAAATGATGTTCTGCTGTGCAGAAGTGACATTACGGTGTGGGGATTACACTTGTTGTTTTGCAAAAGTTAACTGTCATTTGAGAAATGCTCCAAAGCAATCGAGAAAAACACTAAGTATAGTATATAGATGGCTTTTGCAGATCAAGACATATTTTTTTAAACAGACACTTAATAGTAAATGTAATCTGACTTACTCGTGCTTAGCTTTATGTAATTTTCATAGACGATGTACTGGCAATTTCAAAAAGGACAATAAAACAAAACAAAAAAAAAAACATTTATTAATTATGCCGCCTTGTGGCCATTAGTTGAAGTTGTCCGAAAACCAACACCGTTTTCCCTTGTTAACCACTACCCAGCCCGAAGCTTAACCATAAGAAACCAAACAAAATACATGACGTTTGGCTTTTTTACTTTTTCGATTGCAATCACAGATTTTTATAAAACGAAGTCTGAAGTAGTGAGGATCAAGGAAAATGACTTCAGTAGTCATGTTTTTGAGAATTTGCTATACTTGCGAGGTCCTTTGGTCCTCACAAGTATAGCAAAACTTGTACACAATCACACGTGTATATATATATATGTACATACAGTGTGGTGAAATATGAAACTTCCTTACTTTTGGGGACATTTTTTAGGTCCCCATTTGGATGCATGTAATAAAACATTTGAAAATTTGTGTGAAGCAATGAGAAATGATGTTCTGCTGTGCAGAAGTGACATTATGGTGTGGGGATTAGATTTGTAGTTTTGCAAACGTTAATTGTCATTCGAGCTCCAAAGCAATCAAGAAAACTATGACAAAAAAAAAAGAAGTTTTTGTAATTTAAAAAGTCAGTGGCATAGAGGAAATGGAGTAACACTAGTAAATAAACTGGTCAATATCCTTTTTTACTGACTCTTTTCTGTTGATAAACTTGTTCTGCGGCACCTCTGCATTTCTAAATAAGTCTGTATTGCTAAAGAAATACTGCAGACACGCTCCCTTCAGTTCCAGCGTCCCAAACCCATTATTAGAATGCGCATGTATAATTTTGTTCCATTACCCTGTGCTCCTCCCACTAGTTATGACCTCTAAGCTATGAACCCTTTTCGGCTGTTGTGCATTGTCCTTATGGCATTTCATTTCAGCTACAGAAAGGCCACAATGCAGACACGCGAAACTGAATGGGAACAAAAAAGCTGAACGCGTGTTTGACGTCAGACGTTTGCACAAGTGCACGATGCCTGAATGCACAGCCACCTGAATATGTATCAGAATGTTGTTTTGCTCTGACATATTGGATAGAGATGGTAGCCAAGTTGCATGATGTATGTATCTGATCTGCTTTGTGTAGAATGTGTATTTACAGCCTTTGACATATTCTTTCTTAGGTATAAGGCTGACTTCAGGACACTAATGCATACCAAAAGGAATACTGAGTACATGGAGTTTTCTTTGGTCTACACCCCCTATTGGTTTTTAACCAATAAGGAATTTGGCCTGCTTGTGAAGTATGTTAAATCTATCATCTTTCCATTTGCTCAGAAACATGCCTGACAGCATTTCTGTATTTTGGATATTCTCTCGTGCTTTCTGAACGCAATAATGCCAAGCAGGATTCATATATAGTGAAATATCCATTATAATTTTACTATTTGCAGTTTTTCCCAGTTGCTTTGGTACATTTCTCAAATGATCCTTAACATTTGCAAAACTGTAAGTGCATTTCTCAAAACAATTCATACAAAGAGCAGCACAAAATAGGTTATCTGCAAAAACCTGTAACTTTCTGAAAATCCTTAGTATATCCCTCAAAGTAAACATGTATATCAATGAACTTGTCGGTGCCATCAGAATGACAAGTCCTTGTGTCACTGTTCGCAAACAAGGTGGAGAAAATGCTTAGCCATGTTGTCAATGTCACAGGGAAGACAAGAGGGGAGACAAGGGGAGCCGAGGAGTTTATTGATTGAACGGAACAGAGCCGCTCGAGCAGAGCGGGCGCAGCGGAGCCAACCGCTCCGAAACAAACCGAGCACTGTGCACACCAAGCGGGCACAGCGGGAACCAGACAGGGAACCCAAACGACGGGCACCAAATGAACTAAGGCCCGTCTTAGGCAGGCAGTCACGAGTACGGGATCTCTCAGCACTTGGGCACTGCAAGGAGGAGATTGGGTCTGGACCTCTGCTCCATCGAGCACCGCATCGAGTCCACGGGCTTGGACCTAGGGCTGGGAGAGAAACTGACAGGTTAGGCTTGGTATGACTGCCAGGAGCCGTAGTAATACCTCGCACCGGATGAGAGTTGTGGGGATCCTTAGGAGGGCTCAGGCTCAGGCGCGGCTCATTTTTCCTGATTAGCAGGCTGCTCCTGGAGGCCGAGGCACAGGACGGGGAGGCGGAGGTCCCTGTGGGGCGGCAGGATGAAGGCGCGGTCTTGGCTGAACACGTCTGTGGAGTCCTGGTACTCCTCTGGGATGGGAGCGCTCCCCTCCGGTGCAGGGCTCTCCACTGTGGAGGCCTGGCAGGGTATGGACAGGCAGTGGGACCAACAAGGTGCTGACCAGGTGCACAATTCCCCCTAACCCAGTTAATGCCGGGGTTGTGGAGGTGTGACCAGGGGTGCCCCAGGATGGTGCCATCCCTCACAGCTGGGAGGACTAAAAACTGCAGGGTCTCCTGGTACAGCACCCCCACTTGTACCTGCACTGGCATGGTCCGGTATGTTACCAGGTCCTTCAAGAGGGGACTCCCATCGACACCTCACACAGACAGCGGGGTGTCATGATGCTGCACCACCCCTCTGTCGATGAAACAAGCAGCTATTCTGGAGTCCACCAGGGCTCAGAGCCGGAAGCCCCCCTTGGGATAGGACACTGTCGTGGGAACCGACACCTGCTTCGACAAGATGGAGAGAGCATGCTGGACACCTATCGGAGACATAGCCGGCCGGGCAAGGCAGGTGTGCATCAGGTGTCCCGGATGCCCGCAGTAGAGGCAGAGATTCGGCCCCAGCCGGCGTTGCCACTACGTGGGATCCAGGGATGCACGCCCAACCTGCATCGGTTCCGTTTCTCCCGAAGGGGCGGGGGCAGTGCCGCCGTCAATCGCGCATGAGGTTATCCAGCGAGATCGACAGCTGGACGTAGTACTTGAAGGAGCACGCCTCCCCGTGGCAGGCAATCTCCATCTGCAGATCGGGTGGGAGGCGCGGCGGTAAATGACCTTGGAGCCATGACTGGGACCAATCCAGGCCTGCAGCCAGGGTGCGGAACTCCAAAGCGAAGTCGGGAGCCGAACAGTTGCCCTGCTGCAGATCCAGCAGCCGATCCCCCAGGCTCCGCCCCACTGCGGGGTGGTCGAATGATGGGGCGGGATCCAGCACCGCACTCTTCTCTGTCCACAAGGCATTCGCCCACCAGACCGGTCAGTAGAGAAACGACGAAATGGACCCAGCTTTGGTTGTCCGAGAGTGGTGGTCGACGTAGAGACCGCACTACATAAGGAACGAGCGGCACTGGTCTGGATCCCCCTCGTAGCTGGTCGATTTGCACGAACGCATCCTGCAGCTGGGCCCACACGTCTGCCGGATCCATGTGGTCGGCCAGGTATTCTGTCACGTGGAAGTCTGGGCCTGTCCTGGGTGGGCAGTCACGGGAACGGGATCTCTCGGCACTCGGGCATCGCAAGGAGGGGATCGAGTCTTAACCCCTGCTCCTTCGAGTGCTGCCGGAGTCCACGAAGTGGCTGGGATGGGGACGTCGTCCTTGCCGGGCTTGGACCTAGGGCTGGGAGAAAAACAGACAGGCTAGGCTCAGTATGACTGCCGGGAGCTGTAGTAATACCTGGCACCAGATGAGAGTTGCGGGGATCCTTAAGAGGGCTCGGGCTCAGGTGCAGCTCGTTTTCCCTGATTAGCGGGTTGCTCCGTGAGAGGGATGTGACAGTCAATATAACTCTGTAAGTATTTTCTGATGTAAAGGACGGTGAAGGTTTTGATGACAATGATTGGAAATGCACAAGGTTGTACTTATTGTATATGGCATATAGCAATTTCAACAGTACAAAATACTGCAGATTGCAAGAGATTGGACAGAATTCATGCATACACTTCTACTGTTTGAATTGTAATATATTGACATCACGATAAAGAAAAACACGACACAAAGGAAACAAATACAAAATCAGAAATGTAAACATAGGAACCTAAAATAGAACTGTAGATACACCTCCTAATGTTCCTGTCTGTCGGGCCACAGATTCTCATCGACATCATGGCAGATATCTTCCCTTACAATGCAGTGTGGAAGGAATGTCTTATCCGACCTCTGCAGGCGTCTCCTGTGATGCCCTCACATGCTGCATCCAGTGGGGTCATCTTAGTATATGGCTGCCGATAACCCTTCCACTTCCACATTGAGGTTCCAGAATGGAGAACAGGGAGGGAGGCATTCCATGAGCATCCTGCAGAGGGTCATAAACCATTCCCCGGTGGTGTTTTTAAGTGATGGAAACATACATTATCCCAAATTACTGCATACTATGGTAAGTCATCTCGAATCACACCTCTTTCATTATTAGGGATGAGATTGAGGGTGTGTAAGAAGGTAAGGAGATGCTGCATGTTGCATGGGCCAGTAATGGGAATACACATTAGCACACCCTGCTCTGAACAGCAGCACATGGTGACCTTCCTTCCCTGTCGGCACGGCTCTGTGGCCGATGACATTTCGACCACGCCTTCTGGCCAGGTGGAAGCCAGCCTCATCCCAGTATACAAAGTTGTGGGGTGGTTCACTTCACTCCAGGTCCATGATGGACTAAATCCCACAAGAAAAAAAGAACTTTGTGAATTACATGCATTTTCAAATTAGACAAGATGCAGCTTACATCTAATGTATACATATTGCATGTTCTGCCACCCCTGTGAGGTAGTCCTGCAGTCTTTTGTGGGATACAGTAATGCAAAACGCAAGATTGAGCAAAATTTAAAAAAATACTACACTATGTATACACATTGTATATATGTATAGATTTATATGTGTGTTAGTGTATGTACAGTATGTATCTGTATAAATGATGTACTGTATACTGTAAAATGCAATGACAATCAGTTCCCACTTTCTCATTGTCACTCACTGATAATTTTTCTTTATCAAGCTGATACTTACTCATGTCTAAGACACCAGCTTCAACATTTCAAGGCTCTGTGTTGCGGTATGTAAAGTTCACTGGCAAGAGAAAGCACACACATGCACATGTAACTTCTTCAGATCTCAAGACACATTTCAATAGCAAACACAAGTCACCCAGCACTGTATGACACAAATACAGCAAAACGGCTATACAAGGACAACAAATTGACAAGAAAACCATGTACCATGAAAACCAGAAGCACAGCAATTATGGCATATATTTTTCAATCACAATTAGTCAATTGTCCAGTTGTCATCCATAGCATAATTTTCAGGTGCTTTAGTCTTGCTGGTCAAAATAGATTATGTAGTTTCCCACTGTAATAATTTTACACACGAAACTATGTATGTATGTGATCATCGTGTTAGCCAGGATATGCAAAACAGGTAACCAAGCTTTCAAAATACTTCAAAAATACATTCCATAAACTGCAATGATACAGCATTGTTGTGTTTTTTGTTCCCACAGTACATGCTTTGTTTTCATTTTGTTGTTCTTGTATTGCAGTTTTGCTGTTTTTGTGTTATACAGTACCATGTGAGAGTTTTTTGTTTGCTATTGTACTGTCTTGAGATCTGAAGCAGTTACGTGTGCATGCGAGTACTATCTCTTGACAGATTAGATGGATGAATAGATGGATGGATGGATGGATAGAGATAGACCGATCGTTCGCAGCAAACAATTGTCGGTTCGGCGACCGTTCCCCGTATGTTCGCTAAGCGCTGCGGGAACATTCCCCACATTACTTAAACAAACGTTCCAGTACCGTGATTCTTCACGTTCCCGGAATGTTCCTTGTACAGAAATTGTACGGTTCGCAGAACGTTCTCCAAACGCTCGTAGGACATCCTCCAAAGTTCGCGGTACTTGTATAAAATGTTTCTTAAAATGTGGCATCGCCACTGGATATGCAGTGTCTCTTTCATGGTCTGCCCTGCTCTGCTGCCAGTACAGCAACCACATATTCAAAGTACGGTCCGTGTAACGTTTATCAGTTCAATTTACCAAAGACAGATGGACATTTGCAGTCCAAATATCCAAAGTTGCCATTATGAAATTACTGCTCCTGGAGTCAAATAATTCAATATTGGAGTGATTCTCTCTCCAGTTCCCGACGAGGATTGGTAATTAAGACACCGAACCAGCCTATCAAAATGACCCAAAGTCCCAAGTAATCCCAAAAATATACGAATGTAAAACAACATATAACGAATTATCAGAACTATATAACTACATCCCAGAAACAGAAATTAAACATTTCACTTAGCGTGTTCAGATGTATTTTTATTAAACATTAACATGATAATACATTTTCAATGGTCATGTATAACTAAATGTAAATGCAGAAAACATCATGTTGAAGCTCATTGCGCCTAGTTAATTAGAGTTTCGGGGTATTACATATAATCCTCTCAGAAATCCTGTCATGTTAGCTTAGCTAGCTTCCGTCGAAAATTAAATATGTGAATCAAATATATAAAAAATATATATAATCCTGTCAGATTAGTGCGTGTAATGTAAAAAAAAGATGAATATTACAATGAATCTTCTCAAAAATCATTTCGTATAATTTGTCATATATAGTGTAGACATTTATACAACATTCCTCACCCGTCTCTATGCCGTCTTTTTCAGAGTTTTTCAAATCTGTCGGTTACGCGGTGGCCACGCGCAGAAACACGCGCGTTAATTTTGTGTCAGTCAGGGATCAATCGATTAAGCTCGTGTTAAGTACTGATGGAATACCCGGATGTGCTCTCGTATATTGGAGTTCATCGATGACACATTGGAGACAATTGATTTAATGGGCAGTCAAATATCATACATTTCACAGAAGTTTTGGATAGAAACGAAAAAGTGGACCCGACACATCAGTCAGGCTAATATAAACAGAAACATAATACCAACCGTACCTTTATTTTAATTTCAAAATATTCATAAAATTCTTGGAACGTTCGTAAAAAGTCACATTTTGTGTAACATTTTTAGAACGTTCGCTAACGGTCGGAACCTTTCTTGAGCGTTCCGTGTTTTCTGGGATCTTGGTTTTTAGTAGTTAAAGATTATTATTTTAATATTTTAATTTGATATTAAAGGAACAAAGTCATTAGTTTACAGTCTAAGCCACGTTAAGATTGTCCTGTAGGATCTCAAGTTTTTTTCTTGAAGGAGCTATGGCCAGTGGTCTCCATATCAAGCATGGGGGAGTGGCTCTCTTAAAACTTTGATCATGAAACATGCTTCCTGCAAGCAGGCTTATGTAATTAGGGTGTGAAATCTGGGACTGGCTGCAGGTGCATGGAGCTGGCATAGTTGGGTGGTGACACTGAGGTTATCTGTAGCTGGAGGCAGAGACGATTGCAAACATTGATTATGGCTTTTTATAGCAAGTAATAAGAGGGAGAAAACACCACCATAATGCTAGTGTTATCAGTTTCAAGGAACTTCCACACGCTGTAAAAATGGCTGCCAATCAATAGCGTAGAATGAGTGACCATGATTGAAACATGCCAGCAAAATGCTGAACTTTAGGAAAGGTGTCGCGTGACTTGGTACACTGACCTTGCAAGCATCTTTGTAACAACTAAGCATTCCTGCACCTGAATTGAAAGATATCATTGGGCTATTCACAGGTATATTAATTGATTATGTACTAGCCAATGTACCTTATCCATATTTATTCCATTCACTGTAACTCTAAGTGACAGTGTAAATGTTCAGAAGTTCTTTACATACAAAACACTGTAATTTGCTGTGTAAAAACCACAAAGGAGGGGGTTAATATCCATTCATACAGCGCTGGAAAGAAAGAGACCACTCAATATTTTTAAAAAATCTGCATTGGTAAATCCTGGTTTAATCCTGGAAGGCTACACTGCATGGAAGGCTGATTCCAGGCTCAAAGTCACTCCCCCCCTCGGTAGAGGGGAGAAGTGACTTTCTAATGCCAGAGATGATCGTAAACTTGTCCAGCAGTGCCTTATGAATTGGAGGATGACATCAAGGTACCTTCAAAAGGAATGGGAAACAGTGGTCTAACATGCACAGCTAGGATAGTTAGTATCAGGCTCCAAGAAGCAGGACTGAAATTCCAAAAAGCAAGGAAGAAGCCCTTCATTAAAGAGAAATATAGAAGAACCTGGCTGCAATTTGCAAAAAACAAAAATTCTGCTGTGGTCTCAATTTATTTGGAGCTACACATCCATCCATCCATCTTCTGTAACCAAATATCCAGTACAGAGTCACAGAGAGTCTAGAGAAGCCTTGGATGGGATTCCAGTGGAGGTAATAGACAGAGGACGCCTTGGATGGGATGCCAGTGGGGGTTATACGTAGGGGATGCCTCGGATTGGATTCCAGTTGGGGTAATGGGCAGGGGACACCTTGGATGGGATGCCAGTTGGGGTAATAGGCAGGGGACGCCTTGAATGGGATGCCAGTGTGGGTAATAGGCAGGGGACGCCCTAGATGGGATGCCAGTGGGGGTAATAGGAAGGGGACACTTGGGATGGGATGCCAGTGGGGGTAATAAGCAGGGGACGCCTTGGATGGGATGCCAGTGGGGGTAATAGGCAGGTGATGCCTTGGATGGGATGCCAGTGGGGGTAATAGGAAGGGGATGCTTTGGATGGGATGCCAGTGGGGTTAATAGGCAGGTGATGCCTTGGATGGGATTCCAGTGGGGGCAATAAGCAGGGGATGCCGTGGATGGGATGCCAGTGAGGGTAATAGGCAAGGGATACCTTGGATGGGATACCAGTGGGGGTAATAGGCAGGTGATGCCTTGGATGGGATGCCAGTGGGGGTAATAGGCAGGGGACACCTTGGATGGGATGCCAGTGGGGGTAATAGGCAGGGGATGCCTTGGATGGGATGCCAATGGGGGTAATAGGCAAGGGACGCCTTGGATGGGATGCCAATGAGGGTAATAGGCAAGGGACGCCTATAGGGTAATAGGCAAGGGACGCCTCCTGATAGGTATGAGTCATCCTGGACCGTCTATGGGCCCTTTACCCTGGGCGAGGCAGGTTTGCATCATAAATAGAATTGGAAGGTGCTGTTGGCCAGTCGTCCGTACAAATCAAAGGGGAGGGGGGGCAGCATGCATTTTCATTTCAATGTGAGGCACCAGGAGCCCAGAGCTAATTACCTGGCAGCATCTGACCTCGTCCTGTCCCGCCCCGTTCAGAGAGCATTCAGGCTTTTGTTTTGCTTGGCCTGGAGATAACCTCTCAGCAGTTAGCAGGCATCACCACTGCCGTACTTCACAAGATCTCGCTTCACGGCTGGTTTCTGATTAAACTGCTATGACCATTGTTCGACTGACGTGGTAAAAATAAATTTGGATGAGATTCCAGTGGGGTAATAGGCAGGTGATGCCTTGGATGGGATGCCAGTGGGGGCAATAAGCAGGGGATGCCGTGGATGGGATGCCAGTGGGGGTAATAGGCAAGGGAAGCCTTGGATGGGATACCAGTGGGGGTAATAGGCAGGGGATGCCTTGGATGGGATGCCAGTGGGGGTAATAGGCAGGGGATGCCTTAGATGCGATGCCAATGGGGGTAATAGGTAGGGGACGTCTTGGATGGGATGCCAGTTGGGGTAATAGGCAGGGGACGCCTTGGATGGGATGCCAGTTGGGGTAATAGGCAGGGGCCGCCTTGGATGGGATGCCAGTGAGGTTAATATTTTATATCTCCTGATAGGTATGAGTCATCCTGGACCGTCTATGGGCCCTTTACCCTGGGCGAGGCAGGTTTGCATCATAAATAGAATTGGAAGGTGCTGTTGGCCAGTCGTCCGTACAAATCAAAGGGGAGGGGGGGCAGCATGCATTTTCATTTCAATGTGAGGCACCAGGAGCCCAGAGCTAATTACCTGGCAGCATCTGACCTCGTCCTGTCCCGCCCCGTTCAGAGAGCATTCAGGCTTTTGTTTTGCTTGGCCTGGAGATAACCTCTCAGCAGTTAGCAGGCATCACCACTGCCATACTTCACAAGATCTCGCTTCACGGCTGGTTTCTGATTAAACCGCTATGACCATTGTTCGACTGACGTGGTAAAAATAAATTTGTCACGCCAAGACACTTCTATTGTGTGAGCAACAATGAGGCAGTCGTTTTGCCCGCAGTCCAAATGGAACCACACAAATAAAATGGCCAAAAAGAATGTAACCAGTCAGTGGGGAGGATAATACTCCACCTTGTACCCCCACCTTGTTTTCGAGCCCAATTCAATGTCTATTTGTGGCGGGAGGGTGGACCTGTCGCTGTCTGTGTAACATAGTAAAGAATGCTAAATTTCACCGCTCTAATTATAACATGCCTGCCACAGCAGATAGCAGCACCACCTCATATCATTAGGGATGTGGGCTTGCTTCCTGCTTCTGGCTCTATGTCTGACTTTTTCATCACCCCAAAAGCATGCACTTACAAGAATAGTTGTCTCTAAATTGCCCAACAGAATGTGAGTATGTGCTGGTATAGACTGGTATATCATGCCTCGTGCTCTGTGCACCCGGGCTTAATGTAATGCTGTGCTAGCTACGAGTACGTGATGTAAGAGGGATAGACGGTGGCCTCTATTGGCAATGTCAGTCAGGGCAGTTATAATACACAGCACTAGAAGGCAACAGTCCTGATGATGTTACAGTTTGAACAGATAAGCGTCATTCTGGAAATCCCAGAGAAATGCATTCTTTACCCAGGAGACCCACAATTAATGTTTTGAAAGCTATAAGTGAATAATACCATTAGTTTAGTTATTGAGATTATCAGGGCCTGTTTTTCCCATAGCATGACATCCTGTTTGGCTGCCAAATGATCTTTTTCTGTTCACACACTTTCATCCTAATTTCTGTGCTGAAGATTCACATCGTCTATGCCACGGAGAGAATGGAAGATGAGAAGAGCAAGATGCATGATGGGATTTCCATGACCTGGGAATAAAGGTAAGCAGGGAGTAGGAAAATAGCCTAGAAAAAAACAATGATTCTGCATGGATTCTTCTTTGTACAATGCAATGTGGTTTAGGTTTATAAGTGTGTGCCCAGTGATTTTGGGTTGGATGCCATAACAAAGCACAAGGCAGAGGACATCCTGGACGTGATGCCAGTCCATTACAGGACATGAGGCAGGGGACACCCTAGACAGGATGCCAGTCCATCACAGGGCACGAGTTAGGGGACACCCTGGATGGGATGCCGGTCCATCACAGGGCACGAGGCAGGGGACAACCTGGACGGGATGCCAGTCCATCACAGGGCACGAGGCAGGGGACCCCCTGGATGGGATGCCAGTCCATCACAAGGCACGAGGCAGGGGATGCTCAAGACGTGACACCAGTCCATCACAGGGCACGAGGCAGGGGACACATTGGATGGGATGCCAGTCCATCACAAGGCACGAGGCAGGTGACACCCTGGAGGTGATGCCAGTCCGTCACAAGGCACGAGGCAGGGGATGCTCTAGCCATGATGCCAGTCCATCACAGGGCACAAGGCAGGGGACACATTGGACGGGATGCCAGTCCATCACAGGGCACCAGGCAGGGGACACATTGGACAGGATGCCAGTCCATCACATGGCACAAGGCAGGGGACACCCTGGACGGGATTCCAGTCCATCACAGGGCACAAGGCAGGGGACACCCTGGGTGGGATGCCAGTCCATCACAAGGCACGAGGCAGGGGACACCCTGGACGGGATGCCAGTCCATCACAGAGCACGAGGCAGGGAATGCCCTAGACAGGATGCCAGCCCATCACAGGACATGAGGCAGGGGACACCCTGTACAGGATGCCAGTCCATCACAGGGCACTAGGCAGGGGACACATTAGTAGGGATGCCAGTCCATCACAGGGCATGAGGCAGGGGACACATTAGTAGGGATGCCAGTCCATCACAGGGCACGAGGCAGGGGATGCCCTAGACAGGATGCCAGTCCATCACAGGGCATGAGGCAGGGGACACATTAGTAGGGATGCCAGCCCATCACAGGGTACATGCGTTTACTAATTAAGGTAGTTTGAAAAAATTCACCTAACCACAAACTGTGTTGTTATTGTTTTTTATTGATACTGTTATATTCCAGATGAACAGTAGAATGTCAATGATTTACACAATACACACAGACTACATGCACCAATATCTGCTCATAGGTTTCCTGCAAATCTGTGGTCCCCAGAGGCAGCAGGGCGTGTAATTCCGTAAGCCATCTTACGGCTTTTTGTCAGCTGAGCAACAGCTGTTGTTTATTCTTTTAAACAAATAATTAATGAATCCCTATAATATTTTTCCACTGACTACTAGTGCTTAAATTAGTTAGGAAAGTGAGGTATTTAAGAAACCAGACAAACATGTAGAATCTGTGCTATTTTAGGCTTGGGACATTGAACACATGCATACTTTGAACACCCACTCTGGTCTGGACAAACCCTATTGGAATCTATACTATTTCCTAAAATGGGCTGAATTAATGTGTGTCGGCCCTACTGACTCAAGTAACATGCTTCTCTGCAAATTTAGTGACCCTGTCTGCTGGACCCTGTCCATCAAGCCCAAATAGAAACCCTCTGCAGAAAGCTTGCAGAAGATCATTTTAATAATCTGCACCAGAAGTAAAGGGGCAGAAAGCTAGATAGTGCCTATGGGTGCCGCCTGGAAGGACAAGGCCTCAGAGGTGTCCTGATGTTGTAGCTTTGGACGTGATGTTTGGCCATTGTAGCACCTGGACTGCAGTTAATGGGCAAATATTTGTTTTTAACAAGAACACCAAATAATGAATTAAAATCTATCTGGTCATAGCTAATGATTTGATATGTGAAGTGATTTGTTTTTTAGTGTTTAATTTCATAAGGCATAGGGGGTATAAATTTAGGGCCAAATCACTAACAGTCGTGTCTCCTGCAGCCAATCAGGAGGCACCTAAGCTTTACCCCGCAGGTGCACATCTGAAACAATATCATTATAATTTCATAGAGTAAAGTGTCGGGTAACGACCTGATTAGCTTTGAGTTTCATATATGTACCCCACTCAGTTTTAATTTACACAGCCTGTGTTTCTGTAACAAAAACAGAGTCACATAGACCCCAATGCCCGCACCTTGGTGAAGCCCTTTCCAGCCCCCAGCTCCATTGCACCTTTCAAACGTTTTCGCCCGTGCCGACTCCAAAACAGCAGCATCTCTTGTTATATCCATTGGCATTCTTCGCCGCCATTGTCTTATCGCATGATTCAGTTTGCCTCGTCAAGCCCCGCAGTGAGTCTTGCCGTCTCTATTATCATTCGAGAGCTGGCTCGCATTACACAGCTATGGGGAATGTGATTTTTAATGTCTGAGGATAAGGAGGGGATATGACAAACGACGGAACATATTAATAACGAGGCGATAATGAGCGGTGGTGTGAACGCAGCCACCGCGGTGGGTTCCGAGGATCATAGGGCTCATTCAGGGGATGTTTGGGAGAGGCGGGACGAAAACAAACGGGGCCTTTTAAAATGCGTTCAGAAGTAGGAAGCTGTTTATTGGATTATCCATATATGCCTTATCTGAGTGACCAGCTGACCAAGAGACCAGTGTTGGAAAGACATGAAGAAGCTGCAGTTGCGAGGAAATCAAACCCCCAACCCTGGAGCTGCGAGGAGACAGTGCCGCGCCCTGCATTATAATGCCCCTGCCGATTTAGGTAGAACGGGTCGTTAAAAAAGACTGCTAACCAGCTGGAGGCATGAAGTATGGGACACCGTAATACTCAAAATTGTTAATCATTTATAATGCATTACAGACAGAAGCCTTTGCCCTTGAATCTTGGGTTGTTCCCTGCCATGCACCTCCGAAATAGGCTCCGGACCCCCACAACCCTGAGCAGGATAAACGGTTATGGAAAATGGATGGATGGATGGAATAATAGGTGTTAGCCACCTTCCCTTGGAAAGGCCAAGTCCCCCAGTGGGATGAAGGGGTGGTATTCTCCGGAAAACAATGAACAATACTTAAGCTTAGAAAAATATTTCACTGCCTGTTTTTTGACTTAAGTGAATTAGAGTTCCAGGCAGGGATCACCAGAAGCAGCCTGCTATCATGCGCTGGAGACAGACATTTCCAGCCCAGCTGATAAATAGCCCAGTGCATGGAAGATCCCCTTCCTTTTACTGTCTGCCAGGGCTTTCGCTTTCTGCCACCAATAGGACGCAATACAGGAAGTTAGTGTCCCATCACAGATGTTATCCTTTGCCAAGAACCAACCAAGCCTCACTGTTATTCCAGTAGTTAAGCATAGTTTTAAAACAGTCTATTTCTTCATCATCACATCATTGCTACCATGTGCTCAATCCACTCCTATTGCCCGGTCGCTATGCCACCAAGAAGATCTTGACAGAGATACTGTTGCTAAGCGTCATGTGACCCGCAGGGAGCCTGCATGCTGGTCGGCATCACGTGACTGTCAGCTCATTCAGGCCATCGCTTTCTCATGCACCCTCCTCACATTCCAAGCCAAAAGGTTAGACGTGAGTCTAAAATCAACACCATCGGATTCTTGCTATACAGGCCAGGATATAATTAGATAATTGAATTTCTCCTATTTAGTTTCCGGTAACATTGAAGAATGTGGCAGCATCTAAAATGTGTAATTTTCTTCAGAAACGTTACTAAAATGTACTACCTGCGTGAAGCTGCCCCCTATATGATTAAGATTTTAACAAAACTGGCCTCAATCATGCTGGTTGTTTACAGGAAATGCAACGCAACCGTGCACACTATACAGCGATCACATAATGGCATAATCCAAGAGAAATAACTTTGAATATTATGCAAAAATAATATCAACACAAACATTTTTCAGTGTTCAAACATGGCACGAGTAATTGAGACTGGCTTGGTCCAAATCGGACGCACAGCGGTGACATCACCATGTAAACAAACATTTACATCTTAGAAACAAAAGCAGCACAAACGAAAATTTCAAAGGCACAAACCGGCACAAATGGTCGAGACCATCGACGCGAAAGGGGGTCAACTTAACAGTGAGGTCACCTTGTAAACATACATTTACATTTTAGGACCAAAAGCAGCACAAATGTCATCATATGTGATCATAGGAGAACATTTATACTGTTTTTTAAACAGTAGTGTAATTATTTGTACGTTGGATGAAGGCTTCTTTTATAGAATTACTTTTCAATATTTTGTAATTTGTATTTTATTCAGTGGATAACAATCTGATGTAATTTGTAAAAAAAAAAAAAAAACAAGTAAAGCTGTACAGTAACAGCACACAGGTTGTGGGTTTGAATCCCTTCCCTGTACTTGTAAGTTGCTTTGGAAACAAGCATCAGATGAATGAGCAAATGTAAATGAAATGTAATGGAAACGTTAAATAATGTCAAGGCCCTCCACCGCTGTGTCATTTGACCTTGTGTCCTTCACAACGCTCACTTACAGTTATTGTTTATGCCTCAGAGGAATTGCGCTACTTTGGGCAGGGCCTACAGAGAAGAGCAAAAAGGCCTGAGCTCACAGAGCTGCCACTCACTTCTATTAATATCGCCCTCCGGCTGGAGAACTGGAGACAGACACTTTTATCCGAATTAAAAAAACAACTTGCAGTCAGTGTGGTAAATAACACTAAGGCATGAGAGAGGCAATTAGGATGTCATTACTGTACCAGGCCATTTCTCACAAAGATCTGAAACAGAAGATAACCTATTAACTCTCTCTAATGTCTCCTGTCGGAGACAGATCATTTTATTAAGGGATAAAATAATCACTCCACTGACAGTTTCCAGCAGAATGGCACTCTTAAATCCACCATTCAAAGGCAGTCAGCAAAGTCCTCAGTTCTGCGAAAAGCCTGCATTTTGCACCAAAACTTCTCATAACTTGTGAAACAGCATAACATCAGGTGGCTCTATCATGTGACATGAATCCCTGGGCACATAAAATGACACAGCAGTGTAATATAGCCTTCATATATATAATTTGTAACACTGATGGTGATGTAGGTACCTGATAATAATAGACTGTCCTGGTCTATTTTTAGAGAATATTTGGATCCATCATCGTTCATGCTTAGAAACAGAACAATTTCTGTGATGCAGTTCATAATGATTAACAAAATAAACTTTTAAATAAAATAAGATATTATTTCTCCAAAAGATAACTGAAATTAAAAACGGAGAGAAAAGTGGAAAGGGCTTGGAACCCGTGTCCTAAAGCACGTTCACTTTTGAAGATACCTGTTTGCCTTGTCTGGGATGCAGCAAAATCATCCCTGAAGCTACAGGTGTCAGGATGAAGAGAAGCTTACTTTAAAGCTCTCTAGGAATGAGGACGTCCTATTCACTCAGAGCTTTTACTTTTTCTTCTGACATTTGACATCCGTGCCGTGTGCGTTTTTGTGACGCAGACACTTAAAGAAAACAGCTGTGAGGCCACGTATATCTTACAGGTGAGTGCAGGGGAGACCAAGTCTAAACGCCCGCATTCAATTGGGCACCTGTACCTTTATTTCTGCACAAGAACCCAGATATTGTTCGTAAGATGTGAGTAGTGCTGGTGCATCATGCTCTGGTTTGGTGTCTAATCTAAGTCCATAATATACTGCCCAAATGAAACTCCATACAGCTCACGAGGACTCAGGTGGCTTTGTGGGCCCTGTGGCTGATTTCTGGCTAGAGCAGGAGAAGGGGCAGTGGTGAAGGAACTTATTTTTGGCAATATAAGGGTTAGGAGAGACAAACGACAGCTAGGATGTACACTTTCACTGGGTGTGTCGCCTGAACACACAATGTAAACACCATGGGATGATTGTTATCGAACAGGTTCTCATAAAGTTCTCACCAAAAACAGTTGAAAATCCATGCATCAGAACTACACTGACAAAACATTTGACATATTTAATTAATAATTCTTTAAAAAGAATCCACAAGAACAATTTCTGAATCTTTAATCATTTTAATTGCAGCACATTTGTTTAAGCATAACAGCATATCCCACATTCAAAACTATTCCCTAAAAATAACATATAATTTGTAATCTTTTTAGGTGTAATTTTATGGCTTTTTAGAAACTATACAGCTATAATTAATACTATTACAAGTTACGTGGGAGGAAAGCTGGAGTCTCTGTGGACAGTGGGAGGCTCTTGGGACAGTGGGGGGACAGTGGAAGCCTGGGGACAGTGGGGGAACAGCGGGAGGCTCTGGGGACAGTGGGAGGACAGCGGAAGCCTGGGGACAGTGGGAGGACAGCGGAAGCCTGGGGACAGTGGGGGGACAGCGGGGGGACAGCGGGAGGCTCTGGGGACAGTGGGGGAACAGCGGGAGGCTCTGGGGACAGTGGGGGGACAGCGGAAGCCTGGGGACAGTGGGAGGACAGCGGAAGCCTGGGGACAGTGGGGGGACAGCGGAAGCTTGGGGACAGTGGGGGGACAGCGGAAGCCTGACAGTAGGAGGACAGGTTGGCATGAAAGCCAGTTATCATGGCTGATTAGCGCTACCAGATAAGGCTGGCATTTCTTCCTTGGGTGTGTCACTTCAGGACTCCTACTGACTCCACCACCATTTCTGAAGGATATCAGTTCCTAAGCTGTAGACAATCATATCGCTAGGACACTATATTATTACTGTTAAGGCCAAATGGATCACCATCACTTTAGATACTACCTGCATAACACATTAACTTCAACAGCACTCCTGTTTCTCTGTTTACTCAAAGCTGTTACTGATTTCCAGATATGTTGTTTTTGTATGATACTGTGCCCATGTGCCCTGTCAAACCTTTGCAATAGCACTGGCAAAGTCTGGAAAACTTAATGCCAGCCTATCACAGGGCATGAAGCAGGGGACACGCTGGACGGGATGCCAGTCCATCACAGGGCACAAGGCAGGGGACACCCTGGACAGGATGCCAGTCCATCACAGGGCACGAGGCAGGGGACACCCTGGACGGGATGCCAGTTCATCACAGGGCACGAGGCAGGGGACACCTTGGACTGGGTGCCAGTCCATCACAGGGAATGAGGCAGGGGACACCCTGGAAGGGATGCCAGTCCATCACAGGGCACGAGGCATGAATACTATGCTGCAGATCTAATTCTTGTAATTAAAGTCTTACAAATGATATAAATGTACTTACCAAGTACCAGATGAGTGAGATCCAGGTGGACTTTGCATATTAATTGTTGTAATTGGATTAATTATGATTATATTATTTATGCTTTTCAGTTCATCTGCATCTCCTGCAAGCCCTTCAGTTACAAATTTGCTGCTCTTAGTGCTAGGTTTACTTCAGCATGTCCTATCTAACCAATTAACTCAAGGGCAACAATGTGTTTTATTTGTACTGTACATGAAAGCAAGTAGTCAAGTTAGTGACTCTGGAGTGCAGCGGCGGATCCTCTTGTGATATTTAATCCCTGTTCGTGTGTATCTGGTGTAGTACCGCTGCCAAACGATCCATTCAGAAGTATTCTTACCACCAGGCTCATTCCTGTGCTTTCCCTGACTGTGGCCCTGTTACAGGGTGACAACGGGTCTGGAGCCTGTCCCAAGCAGCACCGGGCAGGGACACCCCTGATGGGACACCAGTCCTTCCCGCTCTGGGTAATGCAGAAACACCAGTCCACCTTCTGGCATGTTTTTAGACTGCAGGTGGAAGGCACAGCTCCTGGAGACCAGGCGCCACCCCATTTCTTTGTGTGTGTGTTAGGGGGTGGGGGGGGGGGTGAGGGGACGTGCAGACAGGCCCGTCACCCTTTTAATGTGCAACCACAATGAGGCACTGTACCACCCCACCGTCATATTCAATGCCAGATGGACGATTAAATGTTTTATTGCGACGCGATATATCTGTACATACATGTGGGCCTGCAGGACAATTGTGCCTCAATCATGCTCCAATCTAGGCTGGCCAGCAGAGTGCAAGATGCGCAGAGATGAGTGATAGAGAGAGGCAGAAGCTGTACACTCCCAGCACCCCCTGTCAGGGTCACCCACCCCCACCCTCCCTCCCAGATGCCGGGTCTGCCATGTGTCATGCAGAGGCGTCTTGTGAGGCTGCACCGATGAGCGCACGTCTGTGGGCTGAGTGAGGGCAGTGACGACAGGCAGCTTCCAGGAAGACCAGGTTTCAATGGCATCATTTCCCCCTGAGGTGGGTGGGATGCCGCGGTCACATGCCTTGTACACTGCCTTCATGTTCTGAGTTTGGCTGTCTCTCACGCCTGAGCGTGCACCCTGCCCCGATGGCCGTCCCTGATCCCCGCTGTGATCACATGCTTTGCAGACTGGCTTCACTTTCCGAGTTTGGCTGCCTCTCACGCCTGAGCGTGCACCCTGCCCCGATGGCCGTCCCTGATCCCCACTGTGATCACATGACTAGTGCGCTGGCTTCACCTTCCGAGTTTGGCTGTCTCCCACGCCTGAGCGTGACCCTAACCCCAACAGCCATCCCTGATCCCCACTGTGGACCCCGTACCCACACATCAGGACCTATCGCCATGTGTAGTGCGTGTTCTCCCAAACACCAATCCTTTGTTTTGCTTGAACCTGTCCCCAAATGAATGCCCAAGTCCTCTGACCATGCCAGCTAGTATTAGATACCCGGCCCAGCCGGCTATAGGCGCTGCCCTCGCGTGGTGGACGACCGAATACCTTAATTCTCATGAAGAAATAAACAAACAGAATCAGGTCTTTCACAGTGTGTCGGGGCTCTCATACCAAGAACACTCATCCTTGGGGTGTAGCACTGCACCAACACAGCCCACTCAAGCTGACAGGTGGACTTCTGAGGTCAGCCAGATGTCGTAAGTGAGGGGTGGGGTGACAAGGTGGGCAATTTATATCCCGACAGTAGATAATGGGACTGTGTCAGATTGCTCCATTTCCAGTGAAGCATGACTTATCCCTCAAATTATTTGCATCATCATAGTGTATTGTGTATCACTATTATTATATTATTATGTTGTGTACACTTATTATAATTAAACTCTTATTATGCCATTACCTTGTTATACCCACGTAGCTCGCATGTCCTGTACATTTAGGCTGTATAAAGCTGTAAATTATTTAAAAATATTCACTTGGGCATTTTGGCACAGTGACTAACTGCTTAGGACTGTAGGTTCAAATCTGCAGAGCTTACGGCTGCAGTCTCACCCCTGGCTCTGTGTCTGTGGACTTTCCAGGTTCTCCTCAGCCAGCTTATGTTTCCTCCAGGTGCTCCTGGCTCCTCTAGCCACCCAAAAGCATGCGGTCTAACTGAACTTACATCTATAACTTACCCGTGTGTCCCCCGCCTTGTGTCCGGTGATGGACTGACATCCCGTCCAGGGCGTCCCCTGCCTTGTGTCCTGTGATGGACTGGCATCCTGCCTAGGGTGTCCCCTGCCTTGTGTTCCGTGATGGACTGGCATCCCATCCAGGGTGTCCCCTGCCTCGTGCCTTGTGATGGACTGGCATCCCGTCCTGGGTTTCTAAATGAGATGATGGTGGTTGGATAGGTACAAGGTCATTTGGGTTCAATCTAGTCCCAGCCTGGGTCAATGCTCAGTCTGTTTCTCTTTCACAGTTTGCAAGACTCCATTTCCCCACATTTTCTGTACTGGGAAAGATTCTCACAGAGCTTCCTACAGTTCTAGAACCTCCTTTCGTGATGTGAATCGGAGCGTTTCTCACTTACAGGGGGATTTCTTATAGTGAGTCATCAAGCAATACATGTGTGGCACGCTGCTTTTCACCAGGCAACCCAAAGGACAAACGCTCTGAAATCCCCTTACATCTGCTCTTCAGCATTAACAATATTGACATTCCAATGCCTGAATAGCCAAGGGCAGACAGTGGGAAAGATGCTGTTGCACTCATTTCAATCTTAGCACTTGCTAATAAAAGTAAAATTTTCTCACAGAAAATGCTGGTCTTTTTGGCCTTTTTCAAACCTCCCCTGCTGTAGAATTTCACTGAAATTCCATGTATTATTCTGTGACTACTATCTTAAAACCGATAAGACAAAACTATGCACAAAAATAAACACTGACAAAAATTCTGGAGAAGCTGGAAAAATATTCACTACCATATAAAAAAGGTGAAATAAAACTATTGTGCATTACTGAAAAATAGATAGCAATGTAAATGATAACAGGTCAATACTTGCTATAACAGCTATGCTATTTGAACAAACTCATTCAAATACTTCTCTGTTTTTGTTGATGATAGTTTGAGATGATTGGGATGGTAACTGGCGGTGAATAGCAGTGGTAACCAAAGCGACGGAGATAAAACACATTCTTCCCACACCCCGCGTCACCTGAAGGCATTATTGTGAATATGGTTCCTTAATGAATTTCTCGTACAGCTGGTGCTGGTGCTCGGTTGATGCACCAGATGGTTTGTGTGGCTGAGGATGCTGAAAAGATCATCACACTGTGCTGAACACTGCTGCTACTGATCAGATGGCAAATAATCAAAAATCGAATTCAAATACACTTCACATCTCATGTCTGCATGCACACTTCACTGGTGCAGCCTATTAACAATTACCCTGCTGCACTGGATGTACTGTAATTATAATCAAGTGGCAATTACATGTGGTGAAACTAAATATCATCAGGGCACAAAAATCGATGTCCCCAATAAATCCATCAAGGGGAGTACAGTATTTTGCAGTTTCTGTATTTTGCAGTTTTTTGACATCTGCTTCATAATTACATTTCCTAGAAGACACTTTTAATAACCCATTGATCTTATCTTTCCATCGCGATCCGAACCCGTGCTTCAGGGTTGTTATCATCATGCATTCATGGTGTGGAAACGGTGGGTTTTAGTTTGATATCTGATAAAGACATTCCCATCATATTTTCTCTGTACTGTAATATTAGATTTTACAGTGAACATGGACTCGTGACTCAAATTTCAAAGAGCCATGGCAAGTTTGGGATTCTTGTGCATGGAGCATAGGGAGACCTGGAGCAGGTGTCCAAAGCTGTGGAGTCTGAAAAACACTGGCACGAAGTATAGCAGTAGGCATCAGAGGTTAACGGCTATCCCTCCTTAATTTAGACATGCCGTGAGAGTATTTAAAAAACACTTCAGTAACATTTTATTATAATGCATTACAGATTTCCACCTGAGTGGAGAGGTTTATAGCTTCTTCTCTGTAACAGAATCATGTGATGCTGAGCAGTACATCTTCTAGATCAGCAAACTAAGCACAGCCTAAGGGGAGCCTGCAGCGTTATCATTAGATCAAAAAACTAGAAGCCCAATCGGACTTCGTTGGTTGCCCTATCACACAGCACCATCCATTTTCTATAATCACTTATCTGGTATAGAGCAATGGTGATTTGTATCTTAGGAAGGAAGCACCGGACACAAGGTAGGGGACACCCTGGACAGGATGCCAGTCCATCACAGGGCACAAGGCAGGGGACACCATGGACAGGATACTAGTCCATCACAGGGCACAAGGCAGGGGACACCCTGGACGGGATGCCAGTCCATTGCAGGGCACGAGGTAGGGGACACCCTGGACGGGATGCCAGTCCACCACTGGACGGGAGGCAGGGGACACCCTGGACGGGATGCCAGTCCATCGCAGGGTACCAGGCAGGGGACACTCTGGATGGGATGCCAGTCCATCACAGGGCACGAGGCAGGGGATACCCTGGACGG
>JAODKM010000126.1:25248808-25263066 GCA_026780845.1 Petrocephalus sullivani
GAGAGGGGGAAATGGACGATTCCTGAAAGGCAGGCCGACAAGACGGAGACGCGGGCCAGATATCAGAGAGGGGGAGGCAGGCGCACCGTTTTGTTTGTCTGGGTCCAGACTGTTGGCTGGAGGAAGCAGGCCCATCCTGTTGTGGATCCAGCAACACGCGAGAGGCGGACCCAGAACAGCGGAGGACCAGCTTCCAGTCAGCCGCATGGAAAACTTGAAAGCCTGGGGTTGCTGCGCTGTTCAGTTTGGCAGATGTTTGGAATTTTTCATCGTTGCGTGCAGCTCTGTTTGTGCTGCGGTGGCCAGGCCTATTGTTCCCTGTTTATTTTGCCTTGCTTCTGGTACAAGCTGCTGATCCCCGGCGCTCTGTAACTAAGGGAGCGTATTCATGGCCTCTATTAAACAAATAAACAAACATATGCCCACTAGGGGAGCCGGGTGGAACCCCAGCCCACACGCCTCAATGCCACAGGTATCAGTTTTCCCAGATTTGGTCACCTGAGTACTGGACACCTTCTGCCCGTCACAGAGGCTGGCGTCTCACTGCGCACATGCTGATTTTGGGCTAGCGTGCTCCCATGTCAGAGTAGCACGTGCTCTCTGCAGGCTGTGTGGTCTGCATCTCTCAGCGTACGCGAGGGCCATCGTGTCAACCTGCACGAGCGCGCAGATAAATGCATCAGTGCAGCCCCTCACAGAGGCCTCCTGCAGCAGGCTGACACTAACATGCGATGTCTATCACCAAGCAGCTGAATGGGAAATTAAGATTGGTATCTGGATTTCTCAAATTAGGGACACGGTGGCTGTTTACAGAACGGTTTATACTGCGATCTCGCCTGGGTCCCAGGTCACCTGTAATGCGATTATCCGTCAATCAGGAGTACGTGTGCTGAAGAGCATGGCTGTGCATGGGAGCAAACTATATGAAAATGTGAAGATGTGTGGTCTGGAGACTGAGCCGACGTGTCTAACATCAGTACAGAGTGGTCGGTCTGTCCTTAGAAGTCCATTTTCACTCATTTCCCAAAAAGAACAGCATGAACATTAGTGCTGTAAGGGTTCTGAAACCAATACCAGAACCGCAACACAAATGTTCACAATCTCAACACCCCCTCCCCTCCCCACACGCCAACCCAGACCTGTCGCCTGTTAAGGTGTCATTACGTTACTAATGTTACAAAATTCTGTACAAAATTCTGTGTCATTTTACAAATGACGCTGTAACACATGTTAGGGCAAGCTGTATATTTTATAAATATTACACATTACACCTAATTTATTGTCATCCAACTGAGTGTGTCACCTGACTGTTTTGGTCCAATCACGATGGAGTGATGGTGCCTGCGGTAAAAACTAGGCTAGTTTCATTAACTCTAGATGGATAATAACCCTGAGATTGCAGAGCCCCCGGGCACATTCATAAATCTGTTTACATAGTTATTTTATGTTAAGTTAATCTAACATGTTCTTTAGTTTTCTTCTCTTCAGTGATACGAAATGTTGGGCGATTAATAAAACCCAGTCATTACACCCCTGACAGATAGAGCCACCTTTCTGTCTTCTGCAAACCGTACCCAGTTACAGAAAGCAGAGGACGCACACTACCTAAGGAAACCTATTCACTTGACCTGCATGTTTTTGGGCCGATGGAAGGAATCATAGAAACTCCACGGACACAGGGAGGGGGAGCCGGCGGTTCCCAGGGGTTACCTAAAACAAGCCCTGCAATTTCAGGACGAGGCTCAAAGTCTGCCACGGTCCTGTACTCACCAATCAGAACGTGCGGTGGACGCACGTGTAGTACAGTGTGTGAATAGATGGGTCAAGCTTGGATAAGAAAAACTGGATTCAGGACCAGCAGGTGTGTGGATGGAGGCCCTTCATAGATATTTCCTTCATTCATTAGGCCTGTTGTTACGAAACACTTTAAAACTGAGGAACTAAAGTACGGAGCCCCTTCCTTATGCAAATACTGGAAATTTGGCAAACGAGGTTTTCACATCTTAGATGTTCTATTTTTCTGTGGCCTGTTTTGACAGTCTGATCCTATAGCAGTGGATAGTACAGTTTTTCATGATTAGATAATTTCTCTGGGACTTTAAATTTTATCGTGGGGAAGATGTTGGAATGCCATGGGGGATGTTTAGGATAACCGTGTGCAGTGGAACAAGCCGAAACACACAGCCCCCATAAAACGGGGGGAAACACAAGACCTAGATGGAGATGGAGGAGACCGAATCTCTTAGCTCGTTCACCGAAATGAGACCATGAGACACAATGTGGCCATGTGGAACTTCCCGGACCTTAACCGTAAGCCAGCTCCGTTTTTTGCTGGACCTGTGGATTTTCCTGACATTCCAACAATACTGCTTGCATGTGTATATTCATAGATGGATAAGATAAGATAGATAAGGAGCTTTATTGCCACTGCACACAGAGCAGTGACATCTCATGTGGCAGCACTACTGTACACCCAGCAGTACTGCATGTACAATATGCACAGACAGGACAATAACCCCAAATACACAACATACATGCAAGTAAGAATATGCACAGTGTTTGTGCACCAGTGCAGAAAGGTGCAACAGTGTAACAAATCATAGGTGCGACTAGCATAATGAGTCCTGACTGGATCCATGGGTCCTGTTACACATCGGTGTAGAGGGGGTGTAGAGGGGGTGTAGAGGGGGTATAGCATTTATAACATCAAGGGGGAGGGCAGGGGGGCAGTCTTGCAATAGCCGTGGGGGAAACCAGTTTGCCAGCTGTGTTGTGCAGGTATTGTTGGGTTTGTTGCGTTTGCCTGGTGGAAAAAGCTCAAATTGGGAATAAGCAGCCCGGACCGGGCCTTTGGTGAGTCCGAGGGCCTGCAGGTGACTCCTGACAGGTTTGGGAGTTTCACACCAGTGGTGGCACTGCAGGTTTGCCCAATCAGCTGCAGTGCAGCCAAAATGCTGCCATACTGTGCCACAGTAGCTGAAGACGCTCTCCACAATGCTATGATAGAGACTGATCAGGGACTGTCATGCTAGACGCTCTCCACAATGCTATGATAGAGGCTGATCAGGGACTGTCATGCTAGACGCTCTCCACAATGCTATGATAGAGACTGATCAGGGACTGTCATGCTAGTTTGGCCTGTTTCAGTTTTCTGGTATTCTGGAGCATTGGGTGGTCGGTCTGGGAAAGATCCAGTTTGATATGGTTCTAACAGCAACCAATCCAATGTTGACAATGTAAAAGCTGAGAAATAGAACTTTGCTCATGAATCGATCTTCAGACACATTCCAAGACACCAGTTGATCTAAACGTCATCTGTGGACTTGCTGAGGGAACCCAGAAAATGCCCCAGAAATGCATAGTCACTGGTAGGCCCTCACACAGAACCCCCCCTGCCCAGGCATGAAGCCAAAATTGGTACCAGAGGAGCTACCACATGCCTTTTGGCGTAATCAGCCCCTGGGTGGAAGGTGTAACACGGCGCGGCTCCACCTCGTATCCTTAAGCTACTCTAACGCACCAATTTTAAAAAGCACTGTTGTTTTGTGCATGCCCCCGTTTCACCTTAGCAACAGCGCGCACAATGGCATGCGCTCCCAAGAACACGGTACCGGCACTGCGCCTCCCCATATGCCGAATTCCCATGCCCCACATTAGCACCCGTCCTGCTCGGCCCACCACTAAGACAGAGGGACCCTGGTATCTCGCGAGCAAGGGGGGGGGGGTCGCAATCGGCACCACTCATGGCGAACAAAACCAGGAAGAGACGGAATGTTCCGATACCGGCCCCCCCTTCGGCATTGGGATCCAGCTACTGGGGCAAAACAACAGCACATACGCAGACACACACACACACGCACAGCACGCACACACACACCCGCTCATCGGGGAACAATAAAGAGGAACAGGCCGAGAGAGAGGAACAACACAAACAAAGCCAAAGACAATCCAGCCATTAATCACCCATTATCAACCTCTGCAAACTCCATATCAGCCCACTTTATTGAGGCCCAGCACGCCTCCATTTTCCTATGTTCTTTCTCTCTCTCTTTCCCTCTTCGGGGGGTAGGAATGTCAGAGGAATGTGAAGAAAGCATCCTGTTTTTCTCCTGCAGCCCCGACAGCCAGAGGAACGGTGAGCTTGCACAAGCTTGCGACAGGCACAGCTGGGGCAGCGCCAGCCCGCCGCACGGGCACCAGGCAGCAGGCGGGCACTGGCCGAGCGTGACCCGAGCTGACTCCCCCTCAGCCGTGAGAAAATGGGGCACCTGCGTGCTTAAGCGGCATGGCTCGGGCCACGTCAGCAGATCCACGGACATGCGAGCGAGACCATGCATGATCTAAACAGAGTGAGCACGATTAAAGTAACGTTTGCATTACCGCTCTCTGCCATTACTTCACATACCAAAAATCTTAGATCTGCTTTGGTAGGCAAGAGATTCAGATGGACCAAAAGACAAGAGGCTTACAAAGAGACGGCTAAAGATAACTAATACATGCCGACCTGTCAGTAATGCCATATCCATCACCAGAAGCTGACTTGAACCCTCTGTCTGCTTCCAGCATTAAGCCACTGAATATAAACGCAGTCTCTCCACAGGGAGTCATCCATCAGCACCCAGAAGTCTGAGCTTTTGGCTCTCAACTCCCGTTAACGAGAATTAAAGTTAATTATTTTCTTTGTTATGTCTCCAATCCTGTGGCAACGGGTAAAACAGAATCACTTATGGGTTCTGGTCTGAAGCGGGAGACGAGACCCTCCACCCCCTCAGCACAGAAGGGAAAGTCACATGGCGGTTTCCCAGAAAGTGCAACAAGTACCCAGACGAGAGTTCAGAGATTGCAATCTTGTTTCAGTCTCTTGGATAAACAAACAGATGGTAGACAAAGAGATGTGGCACCTCGAGAAGATAAAATGCCAAAAGGCCCTTGTTCTGTCAGACCAAAGAGATGCGGATTTGCTGCTTGGGCCTTGGTTTGAGCGGGAACGTCTCACATCACGTCGCATGCTATTGTGAGCGGATTCCCCTGGACTCTATCTACGGCTGTTTGCGCTCTGCAGGGAGGCACAGTAGCTGCATAGGCGGCACATGGCCTTGTACATCCACGGTTAGTGTTAGGACACGGCCCCTGTGGGAAGGTGGCGTTTCCACGGCTTTGCTGGGAGTTCCTTCTACAGCCCAAATCATGTGGTCTGCTAAATTACTGCCTTTTAATTGCCTGGGTTTAGAGATGCTGATTCACCAACATGCCTCTGTCTGGATTGTAAAACAGATACCTACATGCAAACGTACTGGATCCCTTCTAGCAAATGGCTGTTTTCCTACTGATAAAGGGCTAGATCCCTACTTGTAAAGGGATGGATCCGTACTGGTGAAGGACTGGATCCCTACTTGTAAAGGACTGGATCACTACTGGCAAAGGGCTGGATCCCTACTGATAAAGGGCTGGATCCCTACTGGTGAAGGACTGGATCCCTACTTGTAAAGGACTGGATCCCTACTGGTAAAGGGCTGGATCACTACTGGTGAAGGACTGGATGCCTACTTGTAAAGGACTGGATCCCTACTAGCAAAGGGCTGGATCCCTACTTGTAAAGGACTGGATCCCTACTGGCAAAGGGCTGGATCCCTACTTGTAAAGGGCAGAATCCCTACTGGCAAAGGCACTCGGCCATCCACGTTTCTATAACAATGGGGCACAGAGGACCTGGAGTACATCCCAGAATGCCAATCCATTGCAGGGCATGCCTACCAGAGCAATTTGGAGATATAAATTCCTTACAAATATGTGATTGGACTGTTGGTAGAACCAGGAGTACCTGGAGAGTATTCATATGAGCAAAGGGCAAACATGCAAAACCTGTTCACGTGCACGTACACACTGCCCACAGGCTGGGATCAAACACATGACCCTGGATGCGGAAGGCCACAGGGCTCCCCAGTAGGTGACTTGGTGTCTCTGGTGTCTGTAGCCTGTAAGTACCTGGGCGCCCTGCCAAGGGTGTGCCCTGTGCATCCTGGGACAGGTCCCAGGCTCACGGCGACCCTGTGATGGACTGACGGATATGACAACGTTCTAATCATTCCACAAAGTTCACCCTATGTGCAACAGTGTTCATTTCCAAACTTAGCATTTTGTTCCTGGTGTGCTGCTGACCTTTACCGAATCAGGCTGCTCAGTACAGTTTCGGCGAAACCTGAAATAAAAACAATGTTGTGGTGGGTAAGTACAGGCAGTCCCCTGTTTATGAACGAGATGCATTCCCTAAGTTTGCATTTGCGTCAACTCTGTAGGTAAGTCAGAACAAAAATAATACGGTACATAGTAATGCCATAGTAATAATAAAATTAACCACACAAACTTGAATGTGAGTTCTTTATTACAACACCATTGTAATAACTTAGGTATTTAATATATTAAGCTTTATGGCAGCCTGTTCTTAACTTGGGGACTCCCTGTAACTTGTATAAGGACCCTACAATCATTTAACTATTTAAAAAATCTAATTACTTTACTACTTCATGATTCAAGTTGCTCAGAGGCCCTTGGCTGCAGTGAGACAGACTTGTGTGGAGCACATGGAGGAGAGAAGATGCCAAATGCAGGCACGGGACACAGTGCGCATGACTGTGTGTAAATCCGCTGGTTCGTGTGATAAACAAGCCTCCATTGACGCTGATTCTGCCAGGTGGCCATTGTCCTGCGTCCTGCGGGTTGAGAGCGACTCACCTGCGAAGTGTCGCCACGAGGAAGCGTTTCCGTTCAGCGGCGGTGTTTGGGGTGAGGGTTGGGGGGGTAGTTTTTGTGGTCCCACGTAACTAGCAGCAGCTGCTTACCCTCAGACTAGAGTGCCGCTGCCCACCTTACCATCTGTAAACATCCTTGTCGCTGTAAACAACACTCACCGCAACTCAGAGGACAGTAGCTTCCTGCTATTGGAACCTGGAGCTACAAACACGCCTGCTGGACTAACATGTTTGTGGTGACATCTGGGTCACACCAGGCCAAATTTGGGGGGTGTGAGAGAAGCCCTAGAGCTGAGGCCGGGCCCGAACGAGGGGAGAGTGGCTTTAGGGCTGCATGTCAAAGACTGCCAGGAAATCTGTGGGAAGAGCAGACGGCCGCCGTCCATGCTTGATTCCCGAGCGAAAACGGGCAACAGATTGCACCACACCCATTGGCAGAGACCTATAGCTCAGATTGCTATGCTCTGAGCACGTGCGCTCGTAACATTTTCCAGATGTAAATGATTTCATTCCTATCGCTTTTTCTTTCGAATTAAGTAAGAATCAAGCTAGAGAACAATTTTGAAAAAGAAAAACAATGTGGGCGAGTGTCTTTTCATATATTGGGAGGTTCACACCAAGGACTGTAATGCGAGCTATTCACATGTCCCTAGGCCCTCGTACAGTGACACAGATAATCTGATACTGTGGTTACAAGGCAATTCAGCAATGAAAACAATAACATCAGCACAGTATTAGCTTAAGGCGGTGGTTCTTCGACCCCTCCCTGGGGAGAAATGGGGCTAAAGATAGCAAGGGGTGTTTCTTACACACAAAACAGACTAAGTTATCAATTTTCTAACTAAACTAAATCAGTCACGAGCCAGGAATTCTCGGGGAGTCAGATATTAATTTATTAAACCTTTAGCTTTCACAGAGAAAGTTCAGTCAGTACATAAATACAATCTGTCAAAAACTGATTAAATACAAGTCCTACATAGACACACAATAAATAAGTTCCTTGTCATAACAAGTCAGCAGGTTCGAATGAATGAGCATACGTTTGCCGGAGACGCAAACTGGTAGGGATGGTTCTGTGTTTTAATGAAGTGCATGTTGTTTAATAAACCTTTAGAAGAACAAGCTTTCCTTCTGCTGATAACATCAGGCATAAATAAACAAAGACTTAAATAGTTGGGAAACAGACTTAAATTAAAAATGAGAAAACCAAACATCATAATTATACAGTGTTGATTAATCCTGAGATCAGACTTCATTTCAGCAGCGCAGACTTCTCGCAAACATCAGCGGGCTAAACGCCGTCTACTCGCTAACAATAAGCATTCCACACCGACCCTACATCGCCATCGCCATCGCCTTTCCTAACTAGCAATTAGGACATTCGTTTTTTTTTCCATATGTCCCAAACAATTGCGGGTTTTTTGGCAAGCCCCACGTCATTGAAACCCAGCCGGTTGCTAAGAACAATCGAGATGTTATAGCCACACGTGAAGCACTGCCG
This sequence comes from Petrocephalus sullivani, assembly GCA_026780845.1. Classification (NCBI taxonomy): domain Eukaryota; kingdom Metazoa; phylum Chordata; class Actinopteri; order Osteoglossiformes; family Mormyridae; genus Petrocephalus; species Petrocephalus sullivani. The sequence goes on from JAODKM010000126.1 coordinate 25,257,059, forward strand.
TCCTGGCAGAAGGCTTCCCTTTTCAGCTGGTGGCCGGAGAGAGGTGGCGGCTCAGGGCAGAGGCGTCAAGGGAGAGATACAGGGAAGGATAGATATAATAAACAGCAATCTAGCAAGGTTATGGAAGCGTCACTTCAGAAGGTCGGCCTCTGCCGGTGCCGCTGAAATGTCCAACGTCCACACCTTATCTCGATCTTCGGTTTTCCAGGACAATTAGCTGCAACGGGTAAGAGAAGGAGGGCAGGGGGCGGCAAAGGAGAAGACCACCTTTCAGACCCCCCCCCCCCCCATCTAGTGCATGAGAGATGTATCGTGATGGACTCTACTGTCTTTTCTCTTTCGGTCGTGACCAAATGTTTGAGAAGGTGATTGAATCCAGCTTAGAGTTCTGGCTTTCAGAGTCCTTTCAAGAGAGTGCTGGCGTGTGAAAATGAAATGTCACTAAGCAGAAAATAAGTGCATCGACGGCCCCCGTAAATAGAAAAGACCCTTCCTCACGCATTCCCGGTTACGACTGGGTCTTTAGCACTGCTTTTTGGGTTGTTAGTTCACCTCAACTGGCATCAAAGTGAACAGCAAGTGAGCTGAGATCTTGAGAGAAGTCTGCAGACTTTCCATGGGCACCGTCAGAGCCCAGACAGCACTGAGGTGCCAGTCCAGAAGATTCCCTGTTCCTGAGAGGGATGTCCATGCTGCGATCAGGACATATTGTCCCCTATCCCCCCCTCTACCCCACCCCCCACCCCCCGAGGGACTATCAGGGATGAGTGTGCTGGAGACCCCAGCCCGGGGTTTGCAGGCATGCTGGCTTTGAACCAGTCCAGAGTGCAATGTTCAGGAGGGCTTGACAGCCTGTGGTTTTGGGACCTGGGATCCCTTGTCCAGCTTTTGCCCAGAGGCCCCTCCCTGGCCCCCCTCATCTGTCTGGGCCAGCTGGCTCCTCCCCTTGCTCCTGGCCACCTGGCAGGCACGTGACTCTTGCTCTGCGTCGTTTTGATCGGGCGCTCGCTCTCCCCGCTCTTCCTCCATCCCTGGCTCCCCCTATCTGTTCCGGGGCCCCCGTGGAGCCGGGGCCTTCTTCCTGGGGGAGACATCCCAGCTGACCGTCTGTGTGTTGGCCCTGACTGCATCCCTGAGGAGACAGACGGAGAGGGTTCTGGCTGAGCGATGTTGATTAGGGTGTTGAGCACTGAGCATTCTGTACCTAAGCAGGCTGAGAACTCGCACTCTGCTCAGACCGTTACTCACCTGAGTGAGGCCAGCAGGTTGGAGCCTGATCGGCCTGAGATGGAACTTTGCGATGGAGATGGAATCCCGGCGGAGACGTTTTCGGAGCTGGAGAACACAGAGAAGGCAACAGTCATGACAGGGTCAATCTGGAATTGTGGACTTCATAACTGAGGGAGGGTCCCCCCCCCAACTGAGGTACCACCCCCTCATCCATAATGCCATCGCCTGCCAGGTTAAATTGTCTGTCCATCATCACAATAGCTTCATAATATCTGGGTAATGCGCCCATCAGCTCGGAACGGCGAATCGGGGCAGGGATTCAATGGCATCCCTGACTCAGATCTCCCAATGGCGTGCCACGAAACTCACACACCTTGCCCGCCCTAATCTCCAGCACCAGCCACTTCATGTTCGAGTTTTTGTTTTGCTGAAGAGCTGTTATTCAACAGGGCCTGTCTTGGACTAATCTGTGCCCTCAGGCAGAAACAGTTTGTGGAAAGAAATTCCTTGAAAAGACACTCCCTCGCTAAACATTTTTTTTCTTCCAGAACGGTCCTAAAAGTACATCTAAAAATAACGATACAATAATGCAATCATTGTAATGATACATTTTTTGATTTGGTAACAAAATCAGTGATACAACAGCCCTGCACCACGTCATCGCCTGGATGGTGGCTGACAGTTTGTCAGAGATCTGTCGACCGCTTGGCTAAGCCCGGCCCGTGCCGGCAGGGATGTGGGTCCGAGGCGGGCTCACCTCTGGCGGCAGAAGCTGGAGCAGGAGCGGTCCGAGATGCTGGCGCAGGCACAGCGCTGGGCAGAGCGGCGTCGCCGGCGGGACAGGGGGCTGCCCAGGCCGTACAGCGTCATCTTACTGTCACCGCGAAAAAGACAGAGTGCCTCAACATTCAGACATTCAACCTCAATCACATCAGGTGCACACACTCTCGTGCAGCGAGCCGGGGCTACGGAAACACCGCAGGCTTTTAATAAAGCATACAACTCTTATCAGATGTTAAGTAACAATATTTATGGCGGTATAACTGCCAGCACAGACTGTGACACTTAACCCGTTACTATTCCACTATGTTAGCTGGTGTTGGCAGTAAAGGAAGCTACTATGAGGAAGACGAGGACTTTGATTTTTTTCATCAAGTTCAAATTTAAAGAAGCTCTAATTCTGTACCATTGTGAAAATATTCAAACTCAATAACTAATAAGAAATATGTCTCACTAACTGTACATGTCATATTTAGAATGCAATTTTTATTTGCTTGTTTTATTTAGAACTTGAACCACATAAAACCATAAAACCAACCAAAAATAAACTAAAAATGAAACTAATTAAAACAAACAGTGAAAGTGGTCTCCCCGGTTCCTCTGAGCTAAACGGCTCGTCCCCACGTCCCACTCAGGGGCCTACCTGGGCGTGTTGACCCAGATGATGTCCAGGTGGCAGAAGTAATGACACTCAAAGTCCAGCTGGTTGTTGCAGGAGCAGCGTTTGACTCTCACGTGCTGGGGAGTCAGCTGGGGGGTGCGTTCAGGCTGCCCCGAAAGGGGGTGTCCGGACCCTGAAGGGAGCAAGAGACAGGGATACAGTTGAAGGGGGTTGTTATTCTAATTCTGAATTCCGTCCACTCCGCAGCTGGCACCCGTCGAACACAGGCACTGCACGGTCACGCAGGACCCGCGCAAAAACGGCTGAGTCACATGTAGTGATTGTTCTGCCGAGTCACGCGTCCTGGCTGACTCTCTCTATCCATCTTCGTTTATTGCACCTAGACAGCCAGACGCAGGAGTGAGCAAACCTGGAGATCGGGCATAAATATTGACATTGCTGTAGGGTGACTACAGGGCAGCGCTGTGAGAGCTGCGTGATGGAGCACCTGCACATTACCGCCGGGCGTAATGCCGTCAAGCGCCGCTTTGTCTTCAAAGAGGTCGATCACTATTTGCTCTCTCGCTCCCTTTTGATCTGGAGTGCAGTAAATTCCAGAGTCTATGGGTGGCAAGGCAAACGATTCCAGGGAAGCACGCCTGTGACCCCTGCTTTGGCAGCTGGCCCCCTCCAAAGCTACGCCCCTGTGTTATTATTTTTGAAATGGACATCTTGACGACGCGCTCGGGAGGTGAAGCCGGGCGCACGCCTGCAATGCTACTCGCCGCGAATGCCATCTCCGTTCCCACGCCGCCTCAAATATGCAAATCAGCACTCGATGGTCGAGGAGCACAGAGGTGCCTCAGAGCCTCAACATTTATCGGCAATTGGAAGCCAGATGTTGCACAATGTAAAAGAACCTGGCGTGCAGGTTTTGTGGGAGTAGGAATGCATTCAAAACTGTCTCTGTGCAAATAAACATCCCTAACATTAACGTTTCTTAAAAGAAATGCAAAATAACTATTTTGGAATGCTAGAATTACCCCTCACAAGTATGTCATTATGTGCGCATTCGGCTTTGAGATGAAAAGCCTCTAGATGCTCCTAAAATGCTCCCGAAGGCGTTACATGCAGGTGTGTCCCACCTGAGGTCTTACCTTCCTGAAGGGACAGGCAGAGGATGACGGTCACAGCTGCAAAGACACAGAAACGGGCCGCCATTTCTGGAGAGTCCAACGTGCGTGTGAGGAAAGAGCAGATAAATCCAGACAAGACAGGTAAATCTCCCACTGCTGCCAGCTAAGCTGCAGGTGACAGTCTGGAGACAGGCTGCCTGCCTTGTGATATATAGTCCCGCTGATGTCACAAGCAAAGCCCCGCCCACAAGCAGCCAGCCACCTCCTGCCGATCAGCCTTGCTCTCCTCCCCGTCATCCTGTGGTACCGGAGCCTTAGCATTCCAGAAATCCTTTTGTTTTTTTCCGTCAGTGGGTCTCCGGATAGTACGCAAAGGGAACAGGGAAAGGAATTTGTCATTTCCATAAATACATGTGCATTTGGAATTCAGATTACATCAAAACTGACACATTACGTCATTAGTATTTGTGTTATAGGAACAAGTATTAATTGGGACTGGGACACATAAATTGAAGGACAAACCTAAAGGGTTTATTTGGGGGGGGGCAGGTCCTTTTTCTAGGTCAAATATTTGGTTCACTTAAAATTAAATGGCACAAATTCTTTTAGGACTCTAAAAATTCACCATAAACAATGAATCCCAATTAATTGTACAAAAAACTGTTGCACCCACAGATTTCCATAACGCAGCTGAGCTCCCAGAAGAAGGTGACATCCTCGGACGTGATGATTGCTAATCCCCAGGCTCATTTTTGTTTTTTTTTTTTTACTAAGACATATCAGTGCACCTGGATATAAAATGTCACAGGAAGAAAAACAGCGATAACGGTCCACCGGCAGCTTTGCATACGCCTCCGCGGCGTGACAGGGGAAAGGCCACGGAAAGTGAGGTCATCGGTCAAATAATCTGCCGCTGCGGTTGCCCACGTACTCTGGAAACAGAGCGGAGGTTTGAGGATGCTCTGAATGTAATCTGTATGCCCCCCACCCAAAAAAAAACAGACTATTCCAAGTATGCGACTATCTGTCTGTTTCCACTTTACCAAAGGTTTCGGCCTTTTCGGAATTCGGAAGGCGAAAGACGGACATTTCCTTCTTTTGGTTTGGCTTTGATTTTAATGTCAGCCAGGCTTGATAAGGCCGTCACAGAATATCTATCAATCCACGTCTCATAGGTAGGAGGCAGAGTCACAGTGGGCTATAGCATCACCTCGAGCTTTGCCCCCCCCCCCCCGCATACATGCAGATATCCTCCCACGGCCAAAAACATGCGGTCATGTCCCATTGTGAGTGAATGTGTGTGTGTCTTGTGTTTGAAGACAGAGGCTCCAGGCTCACCGAGACCCTCTCCTGGATAAGAGGTTATGGAAGATGGAGGTCATATATTAAGGTCCACACATCTATCTCTAAGCTGCACCTCCAGTACAGGGTTTTGGGTGGGGGCTGGATCACATCCTAGTCAGAAGAAGGTGCATGGCAGGGGACCATGCTGGATGTGGTGGCAATAAGGGAAACTTAAAAAATAAAACACTCGGCATTTAAATATATAAAATATCAAGCAATCAGATAATGCCTCACTGTGGTTAGAAGTTTAAATCCCATGCATGGTGCACTCCAGTCTTATGCAGGGATAGGCTCAACAGCCTTGACCTGTTTTCAAGTGTTTGCAAGATGGACGTTCAGCTGGATTTAAACTGAAATCTCTTTAATATATGCAGTACACATATTTCAGAAAAATGCATTGTCTTCCATATGACTCCCTGTAATGAGCTTAACTGCCACTAGAAGGTGAAGCTATGGTGCAGGGCTGAAGCCATCCATCACCAGCCCCAGCAGCTTCAGCTCATAAGACCAAATGGCCCTAAAGAGACTAATGATCGTGTCCAGAATAAACAGGTCAGCTGGGGGATTCAGAAGGAGTGGGAAGATGAGGCCTGTTCTAAATGCATGTAGTGTACATGGCATTTACAGGCTGTTAGACGCATCACTTGGCTTTGATGATGCTGGCTGAAACATGCTGGGTGTCATGATGGCCTCACACTTGTGAGCTTGATTCCACCATGTGGACAGGCTTCACGTGATCCTCATTCCCGGGTGCTGAGCTCCATTCCCACCCTGGCTCCATGTGGACAGGCTTCACGTGATCCTCATTCCCGGGTGCTGAGCTCCATTCCTACCCTGCCTCCATGTGGACAGGCTTCACGTGATCCTCATTCCCGGGTGCTGAGCTCCATTCCCACCCTGGCTCCATGTGGACAGGC
>JAODKM010000126.1:25285961-25297659 GCA_026780845.1 Petrocephalus sullivani
CGCCCCAGGCATAAGACCCACATAAACAATACCCGCCCCCCCCCCCCCACTCTACCAACATTGCCACCCCCCGAGTCAGAATAAATTGACTTTTCCCAGCTTTGGTTTTCTAAGCCGTTCCCCTGATTTCTTTCCAAGCATAAAAGGCCCCAGAACTCATTCGCAAGAATATCGCGCAGACGGGAAGCGTCCACCACCCCTTCGGCAACGGAAACATCTTCACGCGCCTCCAACGCTGGGAGCGACATTCACAGCAGGTAACATTCAACGGGACATGTGACTCCCGGCCGATGGGAACAGACGCCGTCGTTTGGTGGGACACCGTCGCAGCACGTTACTGGATAAAGAGCGTGAAAACAAGATTCAGCAGCTCAGCGGCGACTTCGAGATGGGACGTGGGTGAGAATCGACAAGTTTCCAACTCTTTACATTATTCACCCCCAAATAATTTATTAAAATTCTGGCCTTTTCAGGAGAATATAAAATTAACCCGAGGCTCGGCTAAATTATCTGATAGTTTCGAGGGCTTTTTTTAATGCATAGATTCAACTGAGGTAAAATCTTATCCAATAATTAATTTGATACACATAACCCAGTCTAAAACAGGAAAATGAATCTACACCTCTTGGCAATAACAGAGTTAAGAAATGAAACGGGGCTGCTAGGTGGAGCCTGTGCGATGTTAAAGGAGGGATCCTGGGGGACTGACATAACATCGCGCAGCCGCGTCTCTCCTACGCAAACCCCGCTCCACCTATGTAAACAGCATACGCATCCGTCCACTTCTGTTTAGGCCCATTTGTGAGGTGAGTTATTTTCTACCCTCGAGCTGAAGAGCTTCGCAACCGCAGGTATTTCCATGCCTGACCACCAGCTACAGGGGTCCACAGTTAACAAAGATGCCCTCCTCTCCTCTAGCTGGCACAAAGCCCACAGTGAGAACTGGGAAATATGACTGCATCCACAGCGCAGCTGAAGACTAAGACTTAGAACTGAGACGCGAGCTTCTGCTTAATGTTCAGAATATGATCTTTGTAAACACCTGGATCAAAGTCTCCCTTCTTGTTTTCTTAAAACGCCAGCCTTGTTCTGATGCTGGTGTGTTTGGCTAACGGAGAACATGAGGACACAGTGGTGCATTAAGGAGCGGAATTCACGTCACTTTTTAATGTCCCTATAATAAAACTGGGGTGCAGAGGGTCTCCTTCTACCTCTGGCTCGCTTACCCGCCCTCGAAGATCCGGATGCGTGATGGTTCACAGCGTTTGGATGTGGAGGGCGCCTCCTCCTCCCTCTTCTCTTTCTTCTCCTCCTCCTTCTCAGGTGGAGGTGCCTCCTTCACTTCAAAGGGGGTGTGGGGAGGTGTGGCTCGTACCTACATTCAGGTCAAACAAAGGCAACTTCAGTGGCTTTCCTCTACACCACACGGTACGGAAAGTAAAGTGTATATATGTGTGCTTGCACTGAAAGCTGGAGCTCATCAGGGTACATCACCAAACCCGGGAGGTCACACCGCCTAGCAAAGCTCCATATCACTTAAGTATTTATCATAATTGTTTAGCTGATGCCTTAATACACAGTAAATTTAAATCACTCATTTGTAGCTGGTAGAATTAAGGTAAAATAAAAAAAAAGATTTCAGTGAAAATCACGCTACTGTGGCGGAGCATTGCGCTGCCAACTTCGACTGGTTGCTGCATCTTATTCAGAAGAAATTCTCGTAGTTACACCAGTGTTACTCTCACTCCGACATGCGATGTTGGCAAGCATGCAAAATTTGTTCATGACTGTGCACTTCAGTTTTGCATTGGTTAGAAATTAATTTTTTATTGTTGGGTTTATGGCTGCTACCTGAGGTAGTCGCTGAACGAGGAGAGGGCGTACATAGCTTGCTCCAACACAGATGTTATAAACACAGATATGAAGTTTTACTATGTAATATAATACAATAGTAATCTTTTGTTGTTGAGTTAAAAGTAGCTTATTATAGAATGCAGAGGCATTTGCATGTCAACTGTGGCGCACTCTACCAGCAGGGAGTGACCCTGACTGTGGCAACACGGCAACACCACCAACTTAGTTGACGGACTCTTCTGGAAGATAAGTTCTATTTGTCTTTTGTTTATATTGGGTGAAGCCTTTTGGTTTTATAAATTTTGCAAGACTCATCCCAAAAACTATTGCAATGTAAATTTCTCCAATATGACTGAGCCCTTGTTCCTAGTATAGAGCAGCATAGAGCAAGGTGCTAACATAACATTCCTCAACTGATTGAACATGATGGCAGTTAGACTTACTTCAGTCATGCGTGGCTTCCTGGCGTTGGCTGGAACCAGCTTTCCAGCATTGGGCTGTGGTGCCGTGGCTGTGGTGTAGGTCTCCAGGCTGTGCTTCTGCTTGGAACGTAGCAGCGCAAGTGACACCTTGGTGGAGAGGCCAGGCAGGTTGGGGTTGTGCATGCTGACACACCAGGAGGAGTACACAGAAGCCTGGGCGTCCCTCTGGGGGGATGGGTTGGGCTTGACATAGTTCAGGTAGCACCAGCTGACCGAGGTGGTGGTATGAAGACTATGGTATGATGGTCCCTTGCGGCTTTCCGGACTCAAGGCTCGGATTCTTTTGCTCTCCTCCTCTTCTTCTTCCTTGGCAGGTGCCGCCTCTTCTGGTGCTGCCTCGCCTTTGTCTTCTTCTGGCTCCTCTTCCTTTGTCTCCTCTACCTTCTCTCTACTTTCATGCAACAGAACAGCTTTGGTAGCCACCTTGTCCTTAGCCTTTTCTCCATCGCCTCCTCTTCTGGTGCCTTCTCTGTCTTCCTTCTCCTCTTCCTCCTCTTCCTTCACACGCTTCTGTTGCCTCTGTGCTTCAGTACTGAGCTCCAGGCTTCCAGCTGGGGAAAGCATGCGTTTGTTCCCGCCCACACTCGTTGACCCGTATCCCTCTTCGGAACCCATCCTGAGCTCCAGTTCCAGAGGCAGGTTCATTGGCAGGTAACTCTTTGAAGGGGGGATCTTTAAGTAAGGGCTCTGAAGGGTATGCTCCTCTAGCTTGCTCATGAGAACCATGGCGGAACAGCAGACAGGCTCATGGGATTGGGTAGTTACGAGGATCTGAGAGAGGGTGGTGTACATTGCACTAGCATAGGTGGGAATGTGGGTCTGGAGGCGTACTGGCACAACAAGCGACACCACTGGTGCCAGCTGTTCTAGACAAGGAGCGATGATTGGACGAGGATGGTGAGGTTGGTGATGATAGGGAATGGGGGTCTGTGCAGATTCCTTGGATTCCCGAAAGGGTTCTGTGGGAACCTGAAGGGTTAGTCCACTCGGCATGGGGAGATAGAGGGCCTGGGCAGCACCAGTTGGATACTGCAAGGGAAGGAGAGATGAGAAGGGCTGAGGAGGAAGACCCAGGTGATCTGCAATGCGGAGCTGAGCTGCATGGAGCGGGGGTGGAACAGTCTGCAAATAGGCTCGAGGGATGATCTGCGTAGATGGGACTTCGGTGATGCCTGTAGTAGCAGGTAATAGCTGAGCTAGCTGTCCTTGGGGGAATGTTTCTGGAGGCTGTGTTTGTGAGGGATAAATTGACTGGGAGAGAGAAGGCAGTGAGGACTGAAGAAGCTGCACAGATTTCGCTAAGGAATCTGGGCTATGTCTGGAGGAGGAGTGTGCCATGCTGGACTCTGAAGCCGAAAGTGGAGTCGAATGAGTAGGGTAGGACAGGCAGACCAGAGGAGTTCCAGGCTTGGCAGAAGGGCCAGGAGACTGATCTTCCTGATCTGGCTCTCCCAGCGTGGCATGTTTCACCAGGAGGCACTTTCGTCTCTCCCTCCAGGTTGTGGAGGAGCGCTGTGGGGAGAGGCAACCATAGTCAAAGGACTTGCTCCGGGTTTCGACGATCTGGGCAGGGTGCTGGGTGCTCGCAGGGGCCTGCTCTGAAGCTGAGCGCCTCATCTCCCGATGGGGATGGTGATGCTGGTGTGGGGCAGAAGGAACAGTCAGCATGTGAGAACCCTGGGAGCCCTTGGAAGCTCCAGCTGGAGCCACCTCAGAGTCCGGTTTTCCTGAATCCTCAAAGGAAGCAGAGCGGCTGGATGCATGCGATATGCTGCTTTCCTGACTGGGACTGCGAGGCAGTGAGACTGACTCAAAACTTGACTCCCCAGAGGACTGAGTTGCCTCAGCTAGTCGAAGGCGTTTCTTCTTTGGTGGCAGCTTCTCAGCTGGAAGCTGGGCTAAAGTCTGACTTCTCTGAGGCCACTGGAACTCCTCCACCTTCTCTGGCTCCTTAGCCAATGACGTTATAGCTGTGGTTGGGACCGGCACCATGTCTGCATCTGGCTCTTCGGTCACAAGGATCTCTGGCACTTGAATATTATGCTGGCGAACTAAGCGGGATATTGAGTGTGGTTTCGGAGGTGGCTGCTGCTGAGTTTGCGGTGGCATCGGTAACTGGTGTTCCACAGAAGGCAGTGGCACGCTAATTTGTTTCTCCTCTTTCTCTTGGCTTTCCATAGACATACTTTCCTGTTTCTCAAATGAGCTGGTGTGCTGGATCACTGAGATCTCCTTCCAAGTGCTTCTTCTGTCCGGTTCCACTTGTGTGGAAGTGCTCAATGAAGTCTCCCTCTCAAAGATATCCTCTCGTCCTGGTACAGGGGTAGGGGCACTAAGTGGAAATGAAACAGCGGCTGGTCCTGGGCTGGGAGGATCCTCCTCCAGACTCTCCTCTTTCCTCCTTTTGCGCACAGCCATTGCCATAGCCCTGAATTTATAATGCATCATTTGCGGTCTGTCCTCTCGACAAGTACTGCTCTCCGGCCCCTTCTTAGGTTCCTCAGGCTGCCGCGCCGTGCAAAAACTGCGACGGTGTGACTCATAGCTCTCTCGTTTCTTACACCGGGTACCGCAAGCTTCACACTCATAAAGTCTCGGCCCACGCCGTTGCTTTCGGCTCGGGTCAGATGTCATAGGGGTGACAGAGGATGAGGCAAAAGGAGCATTCTCTTCGGGAATGAACTCTGCTCCAAGCGGTACCTCAATAGCAGGCTGTCGCTTCAGCATACGGTGATGGTGGCCTACGCGCATCTCTGCTACCACAGCTTGTCTCTCATCAAACGAGTGACTGAGACGGAAGCTGCGAGAAGTGGTGGCAGAATCGGCCTGACCTGCTGATGAAGGCATTGAGTGGCTTCTTAGGAGAGGCACTGTAGAAGCCTGGCCAGCCATCAAGTCAACTTTGGGGAACTTGGAACGGAGGGATTCACTTGTAAATCCAGTAAGACTCATAGGAACAGCACTGCTGCTACTGGGTCCAATTGCCTCTGGCTTGGGGTCTATGCTGCTTTTCCTGGAGAGGGAAGACCTTCTGGGCTTGACACTATCGATTTCACTGGTGTCTACTACAGCTTCGTTAATTGTTATAAGTTTGGTAATGTGCTCTATGACCTGTGTCTTAGGCACAGTAAAAGGGATAGTCTTTTCCTCTTGTCCTAAGGAAGATGTTGAAGAGGACTGAAGGTGTTGGTGATGAGAGCCCCTTTGCTGTTGCCCCAGCCGTCCATACTTTCCCAGAATGATTTCAGCATAGGTTTTGGCATTAGTATTCGGGGGGCTCACCTGGGATAGCTCAGTGCTTCCAGAAAGGGAGCAGTATCCTGACTCTGTACTACCCTTACTTCCCGGGCCCAAGGAGGAAGGTGGATCATCTGAGGAAGCTACTGGCACACGTTTCCTCTCACTTAGCCTCATGGCTAGCCTCTGTTTGACTGCCTGGGAGTCCTCAGCTCGTTGTGGCTCCTCTATGCCCGATGTCTCTGTGCTTCCACTCTTCTGTGAAGTCAGCTTCTCCTGAGAGGACACTTGGGCATGTTGGCCAGTTTCATCTTCTGAGTCTGTGCTTTCCCCCTCTGTGGGTTCTTCTGGATCCTCACCCAGAGCCCCCCCCTCAGGTCCACCTAAGCTATAATCCTCCCTGCTGGTAGCTAACCCTGCCTTGATCCGGTGGGCATGGGACTTGCGGTGTTTATACAGGTTGCTCTTGGTCTTGAAGGAGAATCCACATGGGACACAGGGGTAGGGGCGCTCTCCAGTATGGGAGCGAATGTGCTTCTGGAGAACACTAGGCTTGGCACACGGACGGCCGCAGTAAGTGCATACATACTTTCCCGGCTTCTGGGGCTTGCGTTCTCGCCGGGGCGGGGCACCCTCCTGGACTTCTTGGCTGCATTGCGATGGGATTACCTGGGCATGTAAGCCTTGCGTGGAAGAAGATGACTGAGAGGCTGTGGGGAAATTCCCTCCAGAGGGACCCGGGGCACCTGTCAGCTGCCACGTCGGCCCTGCTGCAGAGGTAGAAGACTGATGCTGTAGCCGGAGGAGCTGCCGCTCTAGGTCACTACGCTTAGGCTGCCGGTGATGGTGTCGACCATGAGAGCTGTGCGGGGGTCGGGAGGGGGCCTGCTGCAGCTGTTGGAGCTGCGACAGATGGTCCTCCGGGGGATGCCCAGACAGGGGATGCTCTTGCCCTGCAGACCGCTCCCCACCGGTCGGCTGGCTGTGCTTGGCCTCCATAGAGTGGGGAGGAGGCCTTAAGTAAACACTGGGAATGCTTCTGTCTTTGTCAGACCACACAGCCTCATTGATTTAGGCTCAAAGCTGCAGAGCTCTCCCAGGACATGATGGCGTGGAGAAGGCTCTGCCAAAAAAACCGCCAGAGGGATCTTTTTGTCAAGTGAAAAAAGTTTCTTCTTTTCTTTGTTTCACGTTACAATTATAAAAATTTCATAAGTTTCCTTTTAAATCAGCTCCATCTATGGCGAAAACCTCAATGCAACAGTATCAACAGACACCATCAAAGTGGGACTAAGAGTAATATCCAAGCAGACAGTAACAATCCATCACCCAACGCCGAGTAGATGATCCCTTTACATCTTGGTCTTCCCATGGTTTACTGCATCTAGCTTATTAGCACCTCCTTTGGACTGGTCTTAGAGTTGGTCCACTTTCAGACAACACGGTCCAGGTGTAAACAGCAACTTTCTTCGCAGGTCTCTCTCAGCTTTCCGCTGTTGGTTGTCACCTCACTGGTTCTGTGAAAACAATGGAGTAGATCATCTCTTACTGTACGTTATTATCATGCCTAGTATGCACCTGCGCATGACTCACACTCCCAGAGGGAAATAGCCTCTTCCAGGCTAAATCTGAATCTGAAAAATCTGAATCACTCTCATCATTTCCAGCTACATCCACTACCTCTGGAACAAAACTCATGCTGAAGTCACAACTATATACCGACAACAGTGAGACATGAGTCAACCCAAGGCTGAAGAAGAATTAATGGACACCAGATTCCTATGAACTCTCACTGGGTCCTGTTATGTTTTGTAGAAAAAAAAATCTTCATCCTCTCCACATCCATAGGTTAGCATCCAATGCTAATCCAACAGAAATTCTCCCTGCTACTGGAGTCAAAATCTAGGCATACTTTAGCTTTGTGAGCAGTACGGAATCCTACTAATGATGTTGCCCATAATTCTGATCTAAATCTAATATTAATTTCTCAGTTGCACTTACTTTAACATTTCTATTTTTAAATCTATTATCTATCTTTCAGTTTTGTAGTAAAACTACAGGACAGTAAAACTAGACTACATTTCCAAACCAGCATCTATCAAAAACAGAATGTTTTTTTTTTTTAGTTCTAAAACATAACCATAATTGAACCTACAGTACTGGATCGCATGTTGAGCATTAATTCAGTCCAGCCAATCCCATACAGACCTCATCAGGTAAATGGCTACGCCTTGGATTAAGATGCCTTTGAAAGTGAGTCAGTGGTGTTGGCACTGTCAATTCCTGTGTCAACATATGAATTATAGTCCTTGCCGAGCGTTGAACCCTCTGGCTGATGTCTGAAGTGGAACGGCAACAGGCCACCCCCCCCACCCCCCTGCTCACATTTGGGCTCCAGACACAAGCAGGCTTCGGTTTAACACACATACAGAATCCAAGGTCCCTTATAACCTTCCCCCAATTCAGGTTTACTACCCGAGGTTAGTAAGAGGTTATTCGCTTGCAGGTCATCCGTCTGACCAGACATATGGCATTTCTGAACATTTTTTCCTTTTTTTTTTTTGTTTTAACTCAGATGACATTTAAAAGTCCTTGACTAAAGCACAAGTAAAAAGTGTACAGGCACTCGATTTCTACTCCAGAGGGTCCATATCTGATTCATCTAAGCGACCAAATGGCAGCCATGTTGTAAGAGATTAATCTAAATTGTAAGCCGTCCCATTCATTAGTTCCGAACGATCACTTCATTATGGCTAAATCTAAGGCAATTTTCTGCCACTGCCCTGCTTTATCGGCTACCGCGTTTCACTGCGAGTCGTTTGCACAACCACAACAAATGCAAAACAGAAAAAAAAGTAAAACCGATGTTCCAGGTCCACCCGCCACCGGGCATCACAATAGATAGATGTTGTTACTCTCAGAATACAGCGGTCGCCCATTTCGGCCTCTCAGCTGTGAAAGTTTACTTGGCAACAGAGGCCGCTGGATGGTGACTGAAAAGGAGAGAGCAGCTACATTTAATTCCACGGACAGAAACAAAGGAACCAGAAATATGAATGGAGCCTTTCCTGTTAATATCATCAATATCCACCCACTTTGGCAGGTATAGCTCTATTGTGTAGCCAAATAAAGAAACTGTTTGGGTATCTTTTGTTTTGGCTTAGAGGAACGGAGACATGCTCCCGCACAAAGGAGCACAGAGCGGAGGACAACACGAGTCCTACTCTAACGAACGCGGCACCGATCAGATCCTCCGAGGGGAGTCTGCCGTGTCTGGATAAATGATGCAAGCCACACTCAAGCTGGGCTGGAAGATTTGGAGGCTAGCTCAGCTTCGAAAAACAAGCACAGACGTGGAAAAGATGGGCTTTCCGTTTCAGCGGAGCGGGACATGGCACCTCTCGGACACAGCAGCTGGCTCGCACACGCTTCGCGAGACGCCAGCTCCGGCCGGTCACAGCGTGGTGTGCAGATCCGCTCACGGGGCTCTGCCTTAGCAGGATAAATGAGCTAATTTGTCTCTAACGCAACGCAGATTCTCGCCGGAGCGTTGCATTCGGGGCCTCATCTGATTTCTGGAAAACAGTGAAAGGAGCCATCCCCGATCCCTCCCACCCCCCAACCATTTCCTGGAAAGCAAAAGCGAAATGAATAAGTAGAGCAGAGAGGGGTTTCCAGACAACTGCCAGCATGGCGCCATTAAGGCACTAGGGGGTGCTGTAGATAAGAGGAAGAGGATGAGAGAGGAGGCCGTTCAGAAAAGAAGCATGAGGTGAACTACAGTATGAGTATCAGCAGTTAAAAACACTGCTGCCCTCCAGCCGCACTCCCCACACCGGCAGCCAGGGCGGCGACATCGCCACATCTACATTACGCACAGCTGCAGCAGTCAAACGCCCCTCACAGTCATTATCCCCGGTAAATTCCTCAGCCCATCGATCGCCCTGGGGAACTGTCCTGGGCGTCTTGCAGCCGGGGTCCGAATCCAAGGGCGACTTTCTCAGAGCCACCCTATCAGCGCACATGCTGTGACCCCCAGCCTGCCCCGTCGGCGATTGCGTCGGCCAGCTCCTGACCCCGCCACCTCACCAGATGTTTCCTGTCAGTTTTTCCACACCTTCCGAAAATCCAGAGGGCGGGGTGCAGAAGAACGTGCCCATTAGCTGTGGTGATTTAGTCAAAGTCCCAATCGCTCCACGGAATGCCGGCTTCGCCGGATGACAGCGACTCCGGCAAAGGTGGCGTGGCAGCGTGACGAGTTTTTAACAAGCCCGGTTCTGTGAGCTCCGCGTCTCTATCCCGGCTTCTGGCTTCATTACGCATGAACAGACACCCCCCCCGCCTCGACTCCCTGGAATCTGCCTTCATTGCTAGACTGTTTCAAAACTGAATTTGTTTTCCCAACATCTGTTCATCACACAGCAGTGAGTATCGATGTAACAAATGTGCGAAGTACTGACAGCGTTCTTTCATTATGTGGGATCCATTTTTAGTCATACTCATTGTTGTGCAATAAAGATGCTCTGTTTATGCCGGTTATGTTACATTAATGATGGCACACACACCGATCCTAATAGTGATAGAGAACTGATCAATGGAACTGAAGGGCACAATACAGGGTCCCACTAGTCAGGCCAATGTCCAGGTTTACTATGGGCGCTTTTCCACTGCTTAGAGTTCGGTACTTTTGGTACGGTACTTTCGCTTTTCCAATTTTCTTCTGGTCGAGTACCAGCACCAAAAAATCAAGTACCGTAAGTGCCAAACCAGTCAGAGTACTTCTTTGGGACTTTGGGGGCATAACTTGCAACGCTTTCGCTGTCGATTGGTTATGCAAACAGCCCGATTCTGAAACACAATTAGTTAACATAAAATTCTCACAAACCTGTCTAGGTGTGATTTAAATAGCAAGGATGAGAATGATTATGAACGTCTCGGAGAACGCATGCAGCGCCCAAGCAAAAGCAGCGAGGTAAACTTTAAACTGATTTTAAACATATATTGGTTATAAATATAATATATGCAAGGAATAATCATTAAAATTGCTAAGCTTTTCCCTATGCCAAAGTAAAAATATATTAGCTAAACATTAACCCCCTGCGCCGTCCCTAATGTCCGTACAAAACCGAAAGTAAGAAAAAGTCTGATCTTAATGTAACTCACTAGCGATGTAAGAACTGCATGTGCATAACATGTGATGTTAGATTTAATATCCAACATCGTCCAGCTGCATACTGCAGACATTTTTCGAATTTCAGAACAAATTGCCCCGCCTCACGTTGTGCTTTTATTCAGCGCCGGCACCAGATTTTACACCAGTGGAAAACCAACACAAAAGAAGTACCAAGCTTTTTATTGAGGTACCCAAAGTACCAAAAGTACGGTACTAGCTGCGGTGGAAAACCCCCCTATGACTCTGTACTGGATAAGTGGCTATGGGAGACACGCAAGGTCTCGCAATGTACAGAGAAACATGGGCAGCAGATGTTACCAGAGGCCTGCACACATCTTACACAGAAATAAAAACAGGAAACCATACAAAATAATCCTCACAATAACACCACTAATCTGTGAATACTTCAAACATTTCCTCACTTGATAGGTATTATAGATGGGCTCGAACCGGCAACCTTCCAATCACAGACATTTAGCCCACTGAGCCACACACTGCCCTATCCATATCTATAAATACAGTATATATTAAAAAAAAAAAAACAACTGATGTGACAAGCCAGTTTAGTGAGCACAAAGTTATAGAGTTATAGAGTCTGATGGCACTAGGCAGGACTGATTCCTGGTACCGTTCCTGTAAGCACCTGGGCTGGATGAGTCTGTTGCCGAAGCTACTCTTGAGCTTGCCAGGTGTTTTTGAAGGCGGGGAGAGGCACTGTCAATAACAGCCAGGCTCAGGGAAAGGAGGCAGTGAGAGGCATTGTCAATAATAGCCAGGCTCAGGAAAAGGAGGCAGTGAGAGGCATTGTCAATAACAGCCAGGCTCAGGAAAAGGAGGCAGTGAGAGGCATTGTCAATAAGTCAATAACAGCCAGACTCAGGAAAAGGAGGCAGTGAGAGGCATTGTCAATAACAGCCAGGCTCAGGAAAAGGAGGCAGTGAGAGGCATTGTC
>JAODKM010000126.1:25306576-25321742 GCA_026780845.1 Petrocephalus sullivani
ATACTTGGGATCAGGGTTATGCCCATAGGAATGAATGGAGTGTCCCCATAAAGATAGGTATACATGGTGTGTGTGTGCGTGTGTGTGCGTGTGTATGTGTGTGTGTGCGCATGCGCTCGTCCGTGGACGCGGTCTGCATTTTTGTCATTGTTCCTCACCGGGCACGGCCCACTTCCTGCTGCCGGCCCCGAGCCGGAGCAGGGATTCCCTGGCTGCATTTCAAGTGCTGGGAGCCCTGAGGAGAGGCGTGCATAGCACTGGCGTGAGAACATGGAAAACACCTTCTCACTCACGGTGAGGTCAGGGGTCATGTCTGAGAACATGCCAGGGCAGGCTAGCGCCATGACTGTACAGGAAATAGCAGACAGGCTCATTGCGGATGAATGGAAGGGTACAGCAATGTATCCCAACACGCCCATGTAAAGAGCCTTGGGATGACTCTGTTGTGAAAGGCGCTATATAAAAAATGTAATTTAATTGAAATTGAATATCTGGGATTCTGAACACTGTGGTGCTATAGCCACAGAACCTGATATATCAGACAATCGCAGCAAATTAACCAAAATTTAACCACCTCTAACATGCCAGTGACACCAAGATAAGCACTCGGGGCCAGGGCTACCAAAGATGATTCAGGATGCCACCTCAAACATGTATGACACCTCCCCCTGTCATGAAGCTGTGCAGGAAGAACATTCCCCGTCAAATCCTCGTCAAACTGATAAAAGCTCGTCAGACGAGGTACAGGAAGGGGCCCGCACTCACCAAATGTGAGTCATTCCGTTACTTTGCCCACATGTCAGCAGAAACATCGCTGATTCGAACAGTCGCTGACACTTTCAGAAAGTAGCGGAGCCTGCAATCTCCCCCACTCTACAGTCAGAAGGCCCGACCATTAACTCTCCCTCCAGTTCCTCAAGAAAACCCTCTGAAGACCTTCCGGCTCATGTAGCTTCATTTCATGCTTCTCTGTGTTCGTTATAAAACAGAGGGAGATCCGTTCCTGTTTGGGCAAGCCCACACGATTCGTCTGGTTCTACAGAAAAGAAGTGATGCTGCCAAACAGCACGTGTGCCCCTATACGCACATTTAATCTCGGAAGGCGTCGTTGATACGGCAGGTCTTGATAAATGCTTATTTGCTTTCACTGAAGCACTGTCCAGTGTTAAAGCAATTTTAAGAAATATACCAGGAATCCTGATTAACATAGTATCAGTCAAATTATACATATTAGGATAAATCGGTGGTCTATACCACATCCCCTTCATTTTCACACAGTATACAGTAGTTACTCCATTGAATAAATCATACTTTTGGTTATACTAACTGATGATGAATGTGTTTCTACACATTTTTAATCAATAATTTTATTACACTTTATTCAAAACTAAAAATGGCCACCACATCACTTTAGCTAATGCTGCCAGTGTATTGACGCTCTTCTCAGGCTAAACAGCACTAGACATCCTATTCTATACTACAAAGATACTATCAACACACCTCAAAGTAACAGTGTTTATATATGGCAAAGAAGAGCACATTCAACAAAAATCATGTTTTGTGTAACTGTTTGGGCTTTTTGGATATTCCCCATCTTGGTAGAAGGGGGTTGATGGTTTCAGGGTAGCTGTCAGCGTGGTGTCCAGAGGGGTGTGGGGCAGCCCGATTCTGATTCCCATCACCTGACAGTCTGGGAAAGCGAACATCAGACTGTGTAGGTGGGGAAATATCCTCACATCACTGCCTGCCTTCTCCACTCCAGTTAATTATACCTGACACACAAAGCCAGATCTTTGTCGAGACGTTTACTGTGCCGGTATCACCGGCACTCCCACGTGCTCCGAAAACATTAAGATTGTCACTAACAAGCAATTACCAGTGACTGTTTATCCTCAAATATGTTAAATGTTATGCAAAAATGCTAGAGCAGCTACCAGTCACTGATTATTCTCAGATATGTGAAATGCGAGGCTAAACGCTAGAGCAGCTACCAGTCGCTGATTATCCTCCAAAATGTTACATTACACCAGTCACTGATTATACTAAAATACATTAAACGATAGTGCAGCTACCAGTCACTGATAATACTAAAATACGTTAAACGATGGAGCAGCTACTAGTCACTGATTATACTAAAATACGTTAAATGATTATGCAGCTACTAGTCACTGAATATGCTAAAATAAATTAAACGAGAGAGCAGCTACTAGTCACAGATTTTGCTAAAATATGTTAAACAATAGAGCAGCTACTAGACACTGATAATTCAAAAATTTGTTAGATGCTAGAGCGGCAACCACTCACTGATTAAGTAGTTAAGCTAAAATAAATAATTTACTAAATGAACAGGCACATTGAATGAACAGAGAGAATGGAGGGAAAAGAGTGAGCAGAACGAAAAGAGAATGGAGAGAACACATCACTCTTCCAGGTCACTCAATAAAGCCTGGGCCCCAGGCGTAAAAAGCAGCGGACAGGAGAAGCGCCCTGCTCCCTTCTTGCCAGGCTCCAAGTGGCAAATCTATGACAAAATGGGAGGTTTTCCCATAATATTATCATAAATTAAAAAGAAGGGAGGGCTTTAGTGAGGGCACAGCCCTGCCCTGAAAAGCCATGCTGCCAGAGGCCAGGACCACCAGTGCAGGAGGGAAGAAGAAGGTATGAAAGATACATCCACAAGTCCAAGGTTTAGCTCTTGGGTGGACGTAAAGCAGCTACCTTGAGTTAATTATGTCCAAGGCATTCTATAATCACTGTTTTTTGTAAAATTTGCCAAATGCAGTCATCCAGAAGTTTATATCAGCATGACAACTATATAACACCATAACTACTGAAAGGTTCTCCTTCACTTTAATAAAAAAAAAGATTAAAAGACATCGAAGTTCTCTAAAAAAAAAAAAAAACACGCTAATAAATACTATTTAATATTTAACCACTAGATCTGTTTGCGTCTGAAAATTTCAATGTGCCGAAGTGTGACTGAAAATGAAACCTAGGGGAAGTGACTGTGACTGGATGTCGACAGATTGAGCGAAAAGCCTGTAAATAAGACTTGACACGGCCTACCAAAAAATTTCCCTGGGTTTATTATTTCAAGTTGAAAGGCAGAAAGACCGTACTGTATTGAAAGCTGACTGAGCAACACTAGTATTTAGTGATTTTAGAATAATTTTGGTTGAGCTAAAAAACTAATGAAAACCGTAACTCAGCCAGTTTGAGGGACAGCATGACAGTGATTGGTTAGAGAGGAACAATGCATTAATGGTTTATAATGAAAGTGAGGAGTCAACAAATAGCCTGACTCACAACGAACTCACAAAGGACACAATCGCACTCTTTACAGGGAAATGATAGCCGACTGCTGTGTGCTTTTCACGTCCAGCCACGACACAACAGGACTATTTCATTCCTTAATTTTTTGACTACCTGGAAAAAAACCAACATGTGCACATCCTAAAAAGGAGAAGAAAAACAGCCAAATCGAGGACAGGAATAGAACCTTCTGATTCTGTACACAGTCACAAGGCTGTACTCGTTCTACCACTTTGATTGTATGGGCAAATCCAGAAGCATTCGCATCATCAAGTTTGCCGATCACCCCATGGCAACTGGTCTCGTCGCATATAACGATGAATCCACATAGAAGTGGCAGAGCTGGTGGACGGTGTTACAATAACTGCACCGTGCGTATCAATAAAACAAGGGATGATTGTAGAGATCACACACCAATCGCCGTCCATGGCTTCCCTGAGTAAGCAGCTACGTGTTCTACAGCCATCAGATCTCACAGAGGCCAAGGTGGACAGAGAACACTGAGTCAATCTCACTAAATGCCACCAGCACCTTCCCTTTCTGAAACATCTAGGAAGTACCTGATGAGTAAAGGCATACTTATCTCCATTTCCAGTACCATTGACAGTGCCCGTACCCAGGGTATTACAGTATAATACAGCCATTGCCAGTGCCCGTACCCAGGGTATTATGGTATTATACTGCCATTGACAGTGCCCTTACCCAGGGTATTATGGTACTATGCAGCCATTGACAGTGCCCTTACCCAGGGTATTATAGTATAATACAGCCATTGACAGTGCCTTTACCTGGGGTATTATGGCACTATGCAGCCATTGACAGTGCCCTTACCCAGGGCATTACGGTATTATGCAGCCATTGACAGTGCCCATACCCAGGATATTATAGCATAATACAGCCATTGACAGTGCTCATACCCAAGGTATTATAGTATAATACAGCCATTGACAGTGCCCTTACCCAGGGTATTATGGTATTATACTGCCATTGACAGTGCCCTTACCCAGGGTATTATGGTACTATGCAGCCATTGACAGTGCCCTTACCCAGGGTATTATAGTATAATACAGCCATTGACAGTGCCCTTACCTGGGGTATTATGGCACTATGCAGCCATTGACAGTGCCCTTACCCAGGGCATTACAGTATTATGCAGCCATTGACAGTGCCCATACCCAGGGTATTATAGCATAATACAGCCATTGACAGTGCCCTTACCCAGGGTATTACAGTATTATGCAGCCACAGGTGAGGAGAGGAAGGCCATTTAGAGGGTTTTGATTTCAGGGAGGGTTTTTGAGATCAGAGAGTTCAATCTGCCGTCTATTGACCAGCTATACCCTAACCACTGCTTCTACAAAGCCCATATATGGGGATACTATGCACAAGTGCACTAAAGTATGCTATACATGGCAGCCAAACCAGCAAGGCAAAAGGCTGCTGTCACCCCGGGTTTGTCCGGAGGGCCATTATTCACAACACTGACCACCATACTCAAGAATAGTTGTTTCCCCAAAGTCATCCACATCCTGAAATAGCCATTATTGGATACTGAAGCATGTGATATTTAATGTGTGAACAGAATATGAGTATTTTACACACCATTTTTAATTCTCAGAGTCTGCGAAGTACTGCTTAATTTATAACTGGACAAGCAAACTCAGGAGACATTCGGCAGCCTATAGCAGATTACCCAGACTGTCACGGGTATCACCAACCCGACCACTTCCCCTAGCTATCAGTACGATGCTGCTTGGGTGACTAATGAAATTACGGCCAGGCTCACACATACATATGTCGAAGAGTATGGGTGAATCAATGGGGTACTGATCATCTCAATGCGCCCATGTACTCGCTGGTGGTGGGGGGGGTTTGCTGATTGGCCGTTCAGATAACGTTCAGCGGCAGCACTCGCAGGACAGAGGGCACTCACAGCCCGGGCTGGGGGCGTGCGGCTATAATGGGGTGAGATGAGGTGGAATTTGTACACTGGATGCTTCTTTGGAGAGCTGGGGGGGCAGTGGGTTTACACTCCTGGGTGGATGTGCATTCTCTGGGGGTCCCACACACACAGGGTCTTTAAGACTGCTGATTCTTTCCTTCCTTCCCACTCCCTCACTCTCTGCCTCCCCCGCTGTTTGTACACAGCCATAATCTTCAATCTCCTCTTCACATCTTCAGGCAGTAATACATCAGTTCCTCTTCCTCCTCGCTCACTATCATCCCTTCCCCATAAACCCCCCCCCGACTGGGAGGTGGAGGTCATCCCTCAACGGGAGCGTTGTGGCAGTAACCTTCCGATGGCCGCCTTGTGCCTGACTCAATGTGCTCTTTGTAGGGGCTGGCAGCCCTTGGGGGTGCAGGATCAGCACGGCAGTCAGCCGGGATGCCACGCTCCCCAGCCCCCGACCCCCGGCCCCCGACACCGGCCGTTCTCGCGCGGGGATTTCGTACATCCGTCTCTCTTTTGTTTCTTGTTCTTCTGTGAAAACAGAGGACCTTTTCAACAGCAGAGACCCAGGGAAGCGTCTACGCCGAGATCAGACAATTCCTCAACCACAAGGCTAACTGCACCAAACAATAGCCGGCTCCAGCTTCCTGAATACGTGCACAGTTTGATGGGCACGGCTGACTAACCCTGTCATCCTCACTGCTCTGCACCAGATGACTAGTAAATATGAACGGAAGCTGAGAAGATGCAGAGGAGATTCCCCGAGAAACGGCAACCTGTGGTATCGATACCTCATAAGCCTCGTTCAGCATTTATAATGGACACCAATCACATGTCCCCTAACCATGAAGAATACGCCCCTTAAAGCTGGGACCTGAGTGACTATAGCATACTCAGCTCCAAGGCTGCCATCCCCCCCCCCCCTCACCTTCGAGAGGCTTTCCCACAGCCTATTAAGTAAGCCAGATGTTGTGGGAGGGATGTGCCAGTGAGGTAGCCCCCCCAACCCCCCCAGAAATGCCCTGGCATGGTGGTACACTCAAGGACACCCCCCAGAGGACCCCTGCGGTAGTCACATGACCTATAAATGTGTACTCTAAGGTTACTGCAGGTTATACTCCCTGGCCATCGCCATATACAGAGCAGCAAAGGCAGCCCTTAAAACATATTACTTTGATGTTGTGGGGACCACTTTTTCAGTCCCTACAAGGGGAAACTCAATTTTATAGAAATCTATGACTGCAATCACAAAACAAAAAATGTCAAACGTCTTGTATTTTGTTTAGTTATTTATGGTTAAAGTTAGAAGTTAGAGCTGGGCAGGAGGGATAAGGATGTCATGTTATGATTAGCGTTTTCACCCTTAGAAGTGGCCATAAAGATTTGAATACTAACTTGTGGTCATTTTACATTTCATAGGGACCAGCAGCAGGGAGACATTGGGCTGTGTGACTAATCCAAGGATTGGGCTGTGTGACTAATCCAATTTTACATAAATGTAAAATTCATCAAACTTTTTCATATAAATTTGTTCTCCAATAACTTTATCCACTGTGGATAACTTACCTTAACAGATTATTTGGTGCTGCAACATGTTCAAAATAAAGCTCAATCAACATGCTGGTCTCTGTTATGGGCCCACTACTCATGCTGACAGCCAGTTCCTATGTTCTCACACATTAAGGATTCTTGTGTCACACCTTGGAGGGGACTGCCTGGGACCCAAGGTGACGTGATCCGTTACGCCTCGGAAACACAAAACACGGCCGTTTCCCGGATCCAAATGCCCTCAAGCAATAATTACACAAGAATGTAGGCAAACCGACCATTACAAGAGCGTAAGCTACCCAGCCCCATTGATCGCCAAACTGCATTACACAGTGACATGGGAGTTCCTCTAACTGACGTGAGAATCACAGAGCGATCCCTTCACATCAAAGGACAGCAGGGACCAAGGCCTGCCAGTGACCTTTCAGGTACCTTTGTAGATCACTGCACAGAAGAGTATAATACACTGTTTTTTATTTATAGAAGTACTTGCCCTATCTACTGACACCAGCCCAAGAATAAACTGTAGCTTTAAGAGAAGCCTACAGCCCAGTCCCCCAATGTGATAGGCAGCATCCAGGCCCCACTATCAATGATAAGCCATTACAAACAAAAACTGAGATCTCATAGCTGCCGTCCTTTTGACAAGAACGATCCAGCCTGACCCAACTGATCGGTCAAGATCTGCCTGTCAAAGCCAAGACGGAACACTTCCAGGAAATGTGAGGCCCACTATTAGCTCTGCTGCTGCTGAATCGGAGTGAAGTGAATCGGAGCCGCTGACTGATGGCAGATGTAGCCAAGGTGACGTCATCAGCTGCATGTCCTGCTAAACTCACACACTCCAACTTTTACAGGTTTTCAGCTTGAGGGTTATTCTATATTGATTGCATGTGCATGTGGCATGTGTCTATGTATTCCTCTGCGTGTGTGTGTGTGTGTGTGATGTGTGTCTATGTATTCCTCTGCATGTGTGTGTGGCATGTGTGTCCATGTATACCTCTGCATGTGTGCGTGTGATGTGTGTCCATGTATACCTCTGCATGTGTGCGTGTGATGTGTCTATGTATTCCTCTGCATGTGTGCGTGTGATATGTGTCTATGTATACCTCTGTATGTCTGCGTGTGATGTGTGTCCATGTATTCCTCTGCATGTGTGCGTGTGATGTGTGTCTATGTATTCCTCTGCATGTGTGCGTGTGATATGTGTCTATGTATTCCTCTGCGTGTGTGTGTGTGTGTGATGTGTGTCTATGTATTCCTCTGCATGTGTGTGTGATGTGTGTCTATGTATTCCTCTGCATGTGTGTGTGGCATGTGTCTATGTATTCCTCTGCGTGTGTGTGTGTGATGTGTGTCCATGTATACCTCTGCATGTGTGCGTGTGATGTGTGTCCATGTATACCTCTGCATGTGTGCGGGTGATGTGTCTATGTATACCTCTGTATGTCTGCGTGTGATGTGTGTCTATGTATACCTCTGCATGTGTGCATGTGATGTGTGTCTATGTATACTTCTGCATGTGTGCATGTGATGTGTGTCTATGTATACCTCTGTATGTCTGCGTGTGATGTGTGTCTATGTATTCCTCTGCATGTGTGCGTGTGATGTGTGTCTGTGTATTCCTCTGCATGTGTGCGTGTGATGTGTGTCCATGTATACCACTGTATGTGTGCATGTGATGTGTGTCTATGTATGCCTCTGCGTGTGTGCACGTGATGTGTGTCTATGTATGCCTCTGCGTGTGTGCGCGTGATGTGTGTCTCTGCAGGTGCGTAAGAAATAATATGTGCCAAAAATCACGGGCTGTTCGGGTGTGACAGTGTTTCCGCAGCTGTTGTGTCTGGATTTTAATGTTCAAACTGGGATTAATATAGATGTACCACCCCTCCCCTCCAAAAGAAAAATTTATCTTTATACATTGTCCATGCATGCCATCCATCCATCACATATACCACAGTGTACAGTACAGTGACACAGTCAGCCTGCTTTTAAATGAACATGGAGATGCATAAAATCATAACTCCAGACACCAGGTAAATCTGCTCTTTGTCTTAAGGCGACTTGTAGACAGAGGTTCTCTCACAAAAATAGCAATTTTCGCTATTTAAATCTCATTGCAAAATGTTCTGTTTGTTTGTAGCGGGCTGTCCTGGGCATTGCCTGACCCGGGAAACAGCAGATGTGCTGTGTGGAGGTGAGCCCCCCCCCCCCCCCCACCGGCCCAAAGGGGGGGGCGACATGGCCCTCCGGGCCCAAATAGCTGTGGGGCGGTGGGGGGTTGTGGCAGACGCCAGCCACCGCTTCTCCAGAGCACCAGAGAGAGGCAAAAACCGCACTCAAAAACCGAAAATACTAGAAGGAACTTCTGTCACTATGGGACAAACTGGCAGAGCAGCAGTAGGACAGAACTGCAGCTAGAAACCCAGTGCAGCTCAGAGGCAGCAGTCAGTCACTTCATGCACCAGGGATTTTACGGCGCTCCTGTTAGCGGGCGAATTTCAAGAGAAAATTTGGGAGGGGACTTTCCAGGAAATATGCACCCGTCATGATCCAGCTAAACAGGTTCTTGCACCCGCACGGATGGCCCGCTTCAGCCCTCTCCACAGTAGTCTGCTCAGGACCAAGCACAGCATAACTTCAGAACGATTTGTACAGAAAGCACCAGTTTAATGTGCTATGCATTTGCATACAGATAAACATATTTTATAGGGGTGTGCAAAAAAATCGATTCGCAAAAGAATCGCGATTCTTTCTCTACCGATTCAAAATCGATTCATACAGGACACAAAATCGATCCATATTTCCCATTTCGTAACGGCGTGAGTTTAACTGGTTTTTCAGATAGGAGTTTGCCAGTCCTATAGATGGCGCAATACCGGTTTCTGCTCAGATAGTAACGTGTTAATTTCAGTTGTTTAGTTTAAGTTAAAATTATTCTCTCAGGGCTGTATTTCCTCAAAAAAGAAAAATAAAGTACGTTTTGAATCGAGAATCTGTTCTGAATCGAATCCCGAGCCAAGAATCGAAAACGAATTGAATCGTGAGGTTTTCTGAATCATGCAACCCTAATATTTCATAACATATTTGTGGGAGGAACTTTGTATTGTACAAAGATGTATGTGCAGACTGGTTGTTTATTTGTCCATGGATAGGACTGACTGGTGGCAATGATCCATATAACCAGCCCCCAAAAAACAAATAAGACTATTAATGGAAATATGGGGACTTGATCTGGAAGGGGGAGCGGCATCCTGTCTGGTGTTGCAGTCAAATCAGTCCCCCTGCTCAGTAACTATTTACAGAAACTTAGCTCACCAAATTTAGTCTCTCCAAAATACTGGAACAACATGCTGACTGTTACCCCATCTGCTCCACCTCCGCACTCTGGGCATCCAAAGAGCCTCGGCTTCTGTGCAGAAGCCCACATCTACAAACTGCGTCACCATAATAAGGCGGCAGCACATGGTTTGTGTTTCTGTGGAAAAGCGGCCTGCAGCATGGCCGGGGTTAGCGGTCAACGCTAACGGCATTCACAAATAGGGGGCGCTAAAAGCTAACGGGCAGTGCTAACACAATCTTCTAATAGCATTCACTAGCAGACATTGCTTTCACTAACAGGCATCACTAACCAAATCCCCTAACGGCTTCCGCTAACAGGCAGCGCTAACAGAATCCATTAACAGCAGTCGCTAACGGCTGGGGCTAACAGAATCTGCTAACAGCATTCGCTAATGGCTGGTGCTAACAGCATTCGCTAACAGGCAGCGCTAACAGAATCTGCTAACGGCTGGTGCTAACAGAATCTGCTAACGGCATTCGCTGACGGGCATTGCTGCTCGAATCCAGTAACGGCACTCACTAACAAGCAGCGCTAACAAAATCCGATAACGATTTCTGTTAGCGGTGCTAACAGAATCTGCAAACAGCATTCATTAATGGTGGTTGCTAAAGTCATCTGCTAACGGTTGGCACTAACAAAATACACTAACAGCAATCACTAGCAGCCACTGCTAACTGCGCCTACTAAAGTCATTCGTTAATGGCCGACATTAACAGAATACGCTCACATCATTCGATAACGGCCTAGCTAAGGGCATTCTTTAACATTTGTCACTAGGCCAGCTTGGGCATTAGATTCTAGATGACTTTGACCTGAGTGCCCATTTGAGTGATCTTCCAGACCTGATACATACAGGTGTATGCACTCACACACACACACACGCTCAAACCCTGCTGTCACACTGTTAAAACAGCCACATTCGTCTGAGTCTCATATCAGTTCCAAGGGCAGCTGTCACACGACCACAGGGGCAGTAATAAGAACCAGGGGCTGGAGACACTCTTGGGAAGATAAAGGTCTGATGACGAGCCCCCCACCCATCGCAAGTTTATAGTGTCACGTGAAGGTCACAAAGCGAGGAGGCAGAGCAGAAGGGACTAAGCTCACCTCCTCCGCTGTACGCACTGCTGCCAGTGTCTTTCATTAATGCCCAGTCCCCAGAGCCCAGCCCAGCAGCGAGGCAGGAATAACCACATTCGAACCCGGGCAGAGTGGCCAGATCTGCAGGGTCACAGGGTCAGCAGCTCTCGCGTTTGGGAAGCCACAGGCGAAAAGCCCAATGGCATGCCTGGATCGTCAGGTACGGTCTCTGACCTGGGGGGGGGGAGGCGGAAAGATGGGGACATGCCAAGCAGAGGAGAGAATGACGCGGCACGGGGGGAGGAAAGCACAGCCCGAAATAGAAAGAGGAAGTGCTAATTTTAGACGCCGCATTCTTTCTGTGCGCCCACGCATTTCGGCAGCGGCTGCAGCACGTGGGCCGCGTGGATATAATTAGCGACGCAGAGGCCGCGGCGGTCAGGCACACTCACGCAGCGGCGGCGGGACCCCGGCCAGGCGGGAGGGGAGGCGGCGTGACGTGGCAGACAAACGAAGAGGAAAAGAAAATGTAAGTGACAAAAAAGAGAGAGGAAGAGAGAGAGAAAAAGAGAGGCAGGAAGACAGCGAGAAAGGCGGAAGGCACAGCGCTGCGCTGCACAATCCACTGGAACTTTTCGAATGGAACTCTGTTCACCCAGAAAGTGGCGTGAGAACAGGAAACAAGGACAGATCCTTCGGAGAAACAGAGAAACCGAACTAGCGGCCAGGCCTGCCAAAGAAAACAATCGCATACTGACTTCACCAAGGCCTGCCTGCCTGTCTACCCATCTGTCTGTCTGCCCATCTGTCTGCCCCTCTGTCTGTCTGCCCCTCTGTCTGTCTGCCCACCTGTCTGCCTGCCTGCCAGTCTGTCTGTCTGCCCATCTGTCTGCCCACCTGCCCGTCGGCCCCTCTGTCTGCCCGCCTGCCTGTCTGCCCACCTGTCTGCCCGCCTGCCAGTCTGTCGGTCTGCCCATCTGTCTGCCCGCCTGCCAGTCTGTCGGTCTGCCCATCTGTCTGTCTGCCCATCTGTCTGCCCACCTGCCCGTCGGCCCCTCTGTCTGCCCGCCTGCCTGTCTGCCCACCTGCCTGCCAGTCTGTCGGTCTGCCCATCTGTCTGCCCGCCTGCCTGTCTGCCCACCTGCCTGCCCGCCCGCCTGTCTGCCCGCCTGCCTGTCTGCCCATCTGTCTGCCCACCTGCCTGCCTATCTGCCCATCTGTCTGCCGGCCTACCCGTCTGCCCATCTGTCTGTCCGCCTGCCCGTCTGTCTGCCCATCTGTCTGCCCGCCTGCCTGTCGGCCCATCTGTCAGCCCGCCTGCCCGCCTGCCCATCTGTCTGCCCGCCTGCCCGTCTGCCCATCTGTCTGCCTGTCGGCCCATCTGTCTGCCCGCCTGCCTGTCTGCCCCTCTGTCTGCCCGCCTGCATGCCAGCCTGTCTGCCCATCTGTCTGCCCGTCTGCCTGTCTGCCCATCTGTCTGCCCGCCTGCCTGTCTGCCCATCTGTCTGCCCGCCTGCCCGCCTGCCTGTCTGCCCCTCTGTCTGCCCGCCTGCCCGCCTGCCCCTCTGTCTGCCCGCCTGCCCGCCTGCCTGTCTGCCCATCTGTCTGCCCGCCTGCCTGTGTGCCCCTCTGTCTGCCCGCCTGCCTGCCAGCCTGTCTGCCCATCTGTCTGCCCGCCTGCCTGTCTGCCCATCTGTCTGCCCGCCTGCCTGTCTGCCCCTCTGTCTGCCCGCCTGCCCGCCTGCCTGTCTGCCCATCTGTCTGCCCGCCTGTCGGCCCATCTGTCTGCCCGCCTGCCCATCTGTCTGCCCGCCTGCCTGTTTGCCCATCTGTCTGCCCGCCTGCCTCCCTGTCCGCCTGTCTGCCTGGCTGCCTGCCCACTTGCCCAATAACGTATCAGTTGTGCTCCTCGTTCATGGCTTTTCCCAGTTATGTTTAACCCTTACAGGAAAACCCTGTACTGGGAAACAAAGAGCCCTTACTTCCCTTGTGGTCCCCCAAAGCCTGAGAGGCACACACCCAAAGAATAAGCAGCAGACCAAGGTTCCCTCTCAAGCTAATCATCCACTTACTTACATTAAGCTCCATCACTTCATCAGCTGATTATCAGGTACTTACTCCAGAGCAACATGGCATACAATCTGACACCCTGCCAGCTCGGACATCTGCAGAAGTTTAGTCCCACACTGGGGTACGACAGCGACCCCGTCTATGTGCTTAACCTAGCAACTGGTCACCAGCCCCTCACATCCAGCCCAGCTCCACATCCTGGCATTAACCCCACCCACAGCCGGCCCAGCCGGCCGCAGCCTCCCCGGATTTGTTCCGCAAACACGGACCGCGGTACGCAAACAGGCGTGAGCGTGGCTAAGTGTTTACAAACACCCAGCCTTGCCCACAGGATGTCAATGAGTTTCCGGGAGCAAACAGCACCCCCCCCCCCCACACACACAGACCCCGGCCAGCAGATCCGAGGCTTTCTCAGTCTAGCTCCAAAACACAAGGGCCTCCATTGATGCTCATAGTAGCTGGCTCCCACTCAGAGGCGGCAAGGGCCGTCCTACAGGTAGCCAGGCTCACACTCGCTGCTCTCCCATTGGCCCGCAAGTCTCGGCCACCTCCCACAATGCAATGCACATCCGCCACCGCCGCCCAGTTCCTTAGCCTGTTTATTCATTTCCTTCATTAAATATTAGCTCGTTCATCATTCAATAGCCAGAGTCTGTGCACTCCCACGGAGGCAGAATGACAGGCGACAGACGACGCACCATTCAGTCACCCCCCAACGTTGATTATGCGTTGGCACATGTCCCTGCAGTACCAGCCTAAGCAGACAGGAGGTGCTATCCCCTCCAGCCATGTCTCAACATGGGCAGGCCGGACCATCAGCTTACGGTAATTTGCTCAGACTGCTGTATTATCACCAAGCTCCTTGAGTTAGCAGATACAAAACTAATGACCTGCCCTGTTGTACTTTCTTTCAAAAGCTTTAAGAAAACTGCTGGGTTTCCCTCCCATTAATCTCTGTCAGAATCCACCGTTTCCAATAAGACCTACACAAATTTAATATTTTGCATATAAAACAAAAGTATAAAGAATTTATGCTTGTATCCAGGTTTGTGGGGCCAATTTACATTTAATTTAAATGGCCGATAATCTAAACCACTTTTAAGGGAGGAGACTACCAGAAAATTTCCATCCATCCCTTTTCAAAACCTTATCCTTCTGGGTTGCCGGGGGTTCGGAGCCCATCCCGGAAGCCCATCACAAGGCACACTTATACACTCATGCACACCTATGGGCAACTTGGTAACTCCAATTAGCCTCAGTATGTTTTTGGACTGTGGGGGGAAACCAGAGTACCCGGAGGAAACCTGACAACATTGGAAGTAATTCAGTTCACATGCAGACCAGCGATGGCTATGTAAATGATTAGATTTGCAAGGAGCTGGCCCGTCTAGCCACCAGACACAGAGGATGCCTCATAGACGCATCCTCATTTTTATCTCATGTTTGAGGGGCACCCATCAGACGCTACACCCAACATTTGCTTCTTTATTTGCCAGCCGGAATTCCCGTCTGGCACACCGGAGGGTGGGGGGCTCGCCCTCGTTTTTGGGAGGATGCAATACAGTGCGAAGGTTCAGAGCGAGAGCTTAAACGAGAAATTATCTAATTAAGAGCTGCATCCGTGGCCAAGGCGAGGGCAGCGTCCCATCGGCAGGGGCACGAGCAGCAGCCCTGGGGGTGTTTACTGCAGACAGGGCCCAGTGGGGGAGCCGTGGTAGCTTTGGGGAACTTCCTGTTTTTGTGTCTCATGCGCATTTTTCATAGCGAAAAAAAAAATTATGTTGGCTTCTTTGTTGTCACAGTGTTTTACGGGGGGGGGGGGGGGGGGGGGGGGGGCGGGGGGGGGAAGTGGTCCCCCTTCC
>JAODKM010000126.1:25328186-25339485 GCA_026780845.1 Petrocephalus sullivani
GGGATCCCAGAGGAAACGTGCAGGGACACAGTCACAGTGATGCCATGGGTCAGACAGGACAGGGATCCCAGAGGAAACATGCAGGGACACAGTCACAGTGATGCTCTGGGTCAGACAGGACAGGGATCCCAGAGGAAACGTGCAGGGACACAGTCACAGTGATGCCATGGGTCAGACAGGACAGGGATCCCAGAGGAAATGTGCAGGGACACAGTCACAGTGATTCCATGGGGCCTAGCGACAGGCATGCCGTGACCTCTGGCATGCATCCATGCCCCCACGGGCTGAACGGCGACCCGGAGAGCTGAAGCACCTGACCTTACGCCCACTCGCACATAGACAGCCTGCGCTTTAACACACCTCCCACTGATAAATAATGCAGGATGTTTTCTCCAGTTGAAAGGACACACATCAGCCATCCGCGGTCTCTATGGAGCCCCCCGAAGAGGCTGAGTCACAGTGCCACCCCAAAAAGGGCTCATGGGAGGGGGGCACATCAAAATCCCCTGCTTTTGACATTTACTGTTCTCTCCCTCTCTTTCTCTTATCCGCCCTGGTGAGTAAGCACACCTTTATCATCTGGACTAGGGATACCCACTCCTTCCCCAATGTGAGGACATCCCATCGGCTGCCCCACATGGCCCCCTCTGAAACGCCCCCATAATGCAGGCCACCACTGCACCAATAACTGTGCTAACAGCGGCGACAGCTACTGACCAGCGTGGCGACTGTCAGCTTACAAGAAATGATGCGATCTGTGCTTATTCCCCGGCACCCTCTACTCCGGTACAAGTGCAATGACTTCATATTTCCATCATTTAAGTGCTAATTCATTTTGGATTCATGCGGGCACCGATTACTCTGGTCTGGAAAGGGCTGGACACACCATTAAGACATTGTAATTAGCGGATATCGAGCAATGAACTGCCTGTGGGAAGGTCTTATAAGGTTACTTTTCCATAAGCATTAATCTAATATAAGTTCATGGTGAGTCTCTAGTATGTCCTTGGAAGCACAGACGACAAGCCAATCACAGGACATGAGGCAGGGGACACCCTGGACAGGATGCCAGTCCAACACAGGGCACAAGGCAGGGGACATCCTGGACGGGATGCCAGTACATCACAGGGCACAAGGCAGGGGACACCCTGGGCAGGATGCCAGTCCAACACAGGGCACAAGGCAGGGGACATCCTGGACGGGATGCCAGTCCAACACAGGGCACAAGGCAGGGGACACCCTGGGCAGGATGCCAGTCCATCACAGGGCACAGGGCAGGGGACACCCTGGACGGGATGCCAGTCCATCACAGGGGACAAGGCAGGGGACACCCTGGACAGGATGCCAGTCCATCACAGGACACGAGGCAGGGGACACCCTGGACGGGATGCCAGTACATCACAGGGCACAGGGCAGGAGACACCCTGGGCAGGATGCCAGTCCATCACAGGGTACGAGGCAGGGGACACCCTGGACGGGATGCCAGTCCATCACAGGGTACGAGGCAGGGGACACCCTGGACAGGATGCCAGTCCATCACAGGGTACAAGGCAGGGGACACCCTGGACTACATATTATGACTCGTTGGGGTAATTTAAAGACAAGAGCTTGTCTTATTGAATGTACTAGAAAATAACAACAGGCTGAAGAAGACGGCAGCAGGACAGCGAGCTGCTTAAACACCAGGAAGCCCCATCCAGCTGGCTATATTTGGAGGTTCCAGAGAAGAAGCAGACCATTGCAGGATGTGACTGGGCTCCAGTGCTGGGTAAATGGTCCCATTTACAGAGCATTGTGAGCAAAGACTCCTCCACATCTGTCTTTGGTGTATTTAAGCACAATAGCGATATTATCCGCACGGCGTCAGAAGGGTCTCGTCGGACAGGAACCACACATCCTCACGATGCCTCGTGGAGCTAGCAAGTTCTCAGCGAAGCGGCGGATGAGTCACGTGCTGCCTCGCACCCGGCCCTGTGGCTGCTTCGTCTGGCGATCCCGCCAGCCCAGGCATGCCTATTAATGCACCGAAATCATATTGTCCAACCGCGACGGCGTCCCATCAGGGGTTCCCTGCTGTCGTCCTCTGTCGGCATCCTTCTGCACAGGATCACAGATGTTTAATTGTGCTCCCTGAACCCGTTTCGGTATGCTACCCTCGGGTATGCGCCCAGGATGGTGGCTTTACTTCATAATTTTACCAGAAAAATGTAAAGCAACTATTCAGTATTCAATGCAATTCCAAATGAGTCACATTATGACTAATACTGAAGGCCTTTCACTGAGGGTGGCGGGGGGGGGGGGGGGGCAGAAGGGCATGGACAAAGTCACAGACCACATGAGCGTGGGGTTCGATTTCCACGCCCCAACGCCAATGCCGGAACGCAGCTCTGCCCAAGACCCATGCTACTAAAGCCCGTGACGCCCTCATTGCTTTCCGGCGTCGTGTGGCACACGACTCTGCTCACCACCCCGAGCAGAAAGCGGCCACTGAGCACCTGTGTCCCAGTGACAAACACAGAGCTACTCGAGTCATTAGTGTGCAGGACCTGAACACTGAGTACAGTGTTTGGTAAGATGCTCAGAAAGCCAAGTGGCAAAGTCATCTCCAGCCTGACTTTCTGACTCCTCTCAGGTCGAAGAAGAAGTTTCTCCAGCTGTTCCTAGAAAGATCACTTGAGCTGGAAGTGATGTGGTGGAATGCAGGAGGCCAAAGCAGAGAGAGGCACAGTAGACATGCTCATGTTAGAGAGGAATATATCTCTATATGGTGGGCCTTTTCCATGTCCTTGTTTTCAGGTCCCGGCAAATGGAACCAGGCCACTGGGAGAGTTCCTAAGACCTGCACCCAAGTGCCATCACCAAACATGGCCCGTCTTCACAGCGCCCCCTGGCTGCAAAGGTTAATCCCGTTGATTTCCTGTTCGGAATGATGGAAGATCCTAACTGGATGCTTAATTAGGTGAGTGTTTACAAAGCGGCGACGTAAAGCAGATCACAGGAGATGCCGCCAAGCCTGCTTTTGGCCAGACAGGTACAAAAGCAGTACAATAATATGTAGATAATTTCTAATAATTTCATAAATCAGTGGAGGAATGACCAAGTTACAGCCCAAAAAGCAACACTGGTACTGTCTGGTGACTAATCTGTTAACATTTAAAAACCAAAAACATTAAACAGTGACATTATCTCGCTATGTCATTTTAACTGTGGCGACACACTGGACTGAGTACCGTAGATTTTTTTCCCCTCTCTTCGCCCAGTTAATTTGTTTATTCTTCCTTTTTCCTGCCATTCATGGAGGTACTCTTACGGCTTTTCGATTTGCCTACCACCAGACGATTTGCATGGTGACAGAGGCGGCTGGCTGCATCGGCGACGTGCGAAAACTCGCCCGCCGACTCCTATCTTGGCGGCGGGTAGATGATTCGCTCGGGAATTACACAATCGAGAGGAGCGTTCAGCCGCCGCGGTCCAATCAGAGTCCTCGGGGACTCGCATACGGCCAGGAATTATTTCCATCTCGGCCTTAGCATTTCTTTCAAGCAATCATCTGTCACACTTAGCTAATATGAACTCAGGCAATTATAGAGACGTAAGAGCGGCATCTGCCGCCTCCATCAGGGAGAGAGGTTTCTGACTGATACAGAATAGCTGCGCGGGGTAATCCAGCCCGACTCACTTCTCCTGCATCTCAGAGCGGGCCTGAAGCTGAGTAGCCATTCGCACGTGCTACGCTGTGGAGGCTTTGCTGCGTCAAAGGAACTGCCCCTCATGGGCACAAGCGGGAACTGCCCCGGGACGGGGGGCTGCACGACCAAGTAAGAGTGAAGATGAGAAGTGAGCAGAGAGGAATGATTACGTCACATGATATCAATAGTCAGTGTTGTACTGCTAAAGGCAGGACGAAGCCATTTAACCAAAAAAAGAGGCAAGACCAGGACTGGGGGCCTAAGGCAGAGGTGCCACACCATCGCTGTGTCACACCATCGCCATAGCCGTGCCACACCATCAACGTGTTACCCCATCACCGTGGCTGTGCCACGCCATCACCATAGCCGTGCCACACCATCACTGTCTAGGGTTGGGTACCGAGGTCGGTACTTTTAAAGGTACCGACCGAATGATGTCGCTACTACCGGGTATCGCTTCATGTCAAATCAAGCGGTGCCAAATTTCGGTACTTTCACGCGCTCATCAGCGGCGGCGCGCACGAGCGCAGGTCATACGGAGCTGGCTGAAAGGTTTAAATTAATCAAGTTGTTATCGCAGATGTTCAATGCAATTTACATTTACAGCAGCAATAGGATTAGGGTTGGGTACTGAAACTCGGTTCTAGTGTATAATGTTAATGACACCGTGAATTTCGGTGCCACTGAAATATGTGGTTACCAGCACATGCGTCACATACGGCACAATGCAGGTGCGGAAACCCGCGTTTTAAAAGTGTGTTTTCGTCCATTATTGTTCAGAAATACTTTCAGCTTGATAGCACAATAGACATGTTTCATTAGATAATATATATTTAGCTCATCAGCGATGTGCTTAATCCATTATAATCGACACGTTTCATTAGATTATTGATGTATATTTAGCTCGGTAGCGTCATGTCTTGTCGATTATAACCGTATATTTGGCTTGAAAGCGACATGTTTTATTGGGGATAATATATATAAAATATGTATACAAATAACGTATTTAGCTCCATAGTAAAATGTTTGCTGAGCCAGCATGAACTGAATAATTACCGTGAGAATTTTACTTTACTGATATGCATTTAATCGCAGTCTTAGTTAGATAACACGTATTTAACATTTTCTGAAGTCTGAAGCAGTAGCCACTAAGTTTAAGTTAGCGTGTTCTTGTGAGTGTGTAATGTCGACGTGATAAACAATAAAGCCCTGACAGTTAAGAAAATATATCGGTAAAAACCTGAATGTACATCAATAATGTAATAAAGTCGAATCGAATGTACATATGATTAATCTAATAAAATGTCAGTTGTAATCGATAAAGCCATGGATCTAAATATACATTAATAATGTAATGAAACGTCTGCTGTATGTTTTAAGTACAGTTTTAAGTACCATTTAGGAACCGGAACTCGATTTGGCACTGGTATCGAATGAAACCTAAATGGTACCCAACTCTAACTGTGCCACACCATCACCACAGCCATGCCACACCATCACTGTGTCACACCATTGCCATGACACAGCATCACTGTGTCACACCATCACTGTGCCACACCATCACCACAGCCATGCCACACCATCACTGTGTCACACCATTGCCATGCCTCACCATCACTGTGTCACACCATCACTGTGCCACACCATCACCACAGCCATGCCACACCATCACTGTGTCACACCATCACCACAGCCATGCCACACCATCACTGTGTCACACCACAGCCATGCCACACCATCACTGTGCCACACCATCACTGTGTCACACCATCACTGTGCCACACCATCACCACAGCCATGCCACACCATCACTGTGCGACACCATCACCACAGCCATGCCACACCATCACTGTGTCACACCATCACTGTGCCACACCATTAACGTGTTACCTCATCACCATGGCTGTGCCACGCCATCAACATAGCCGTGCCACACATCACTGTCACACCGTAGCCAGGCCACACCTTAACCACATCCATGCCACACCATCACTGTGCCACACCATCAACGTGTTACCCCATCACCATGGCTGTGCCACCCCATCACCCCAAGTATTAGAGTAACAAAAGAAAGCTTTATAAAAATCTGTCACCAAAGAAGATTGACTCATAGCAACAAAGCAGCTTGTGAAGCAGCCACGATTGTGGCAGCTGTCTGAAGCCCACGGCGTTTTCCCGCACGTGTGGCAGCAGCATGGGGAAGCAGGAAGTTCTACACAGTTTAAAAGCAGGCTTCACCCCTCTGAAAAATCCCCCTTCTGTGGGAAAAATGGGCCAGGTTTGGCAACATTGTTTGCTTTAATTTTTTTTTTTTAATGAAACAGGTTTACTCTCTGGCTCTTACTTAATAGCTGGTTAATGTTTAAGCCTGGATGGTGTAGCCGTCCATGGAGATGAGGTGATAAAGGTGTTCTGGTTGACAGCTAGTACTTCAGATCTGGCACCAGTGTCCAGGCCAGAAAAAGCCTAAAAACCATGCAGTTCTTCTACAGCGCCACCATCAGCACCTGGAAGGGACTGCAAAAAAGAAGATGCCTTTTTCTGTGTCACACACACAGACCCCCCCCCCCACACACACACACACACACTTCATTGACAGCTGCATTTTAAGGGGACTCCCCATACATTTCTAAATGCCAACTTGTCAAAACTCATAAAACAGATGAAAACTGATGACAAAGAAAAGTCTTTGTCCTTCCTTTTTATTTTTTAAACAAATAAAGTTTGTCATGCAGGCGTGTCCCTACAGCGTCAGTTTTTTTTAAGTTTTGCTGTCTTTTATTGTAAAATGAGGCTCCACCCGGCAAACTAAGCCTGTCCAATCAAGACGCTGCATTTTCTGCCGACTCAGTCCACCGAGCACCAATCAGTGCACAGCGATTGACCAAGGCTACAGCAAGTCGATCAGAAACCGGCATCAGAAAAGTATTACTAGACAACAGGCTCCAGAAATATCTATCCTTCACCTTCAAGCGTCGTGACTGTCCAGCTCAGGTCTCACCGAGCACCGAAGGAGGACACAATCCAAAGAGGAAGCTTCCCACAAGTGATAAGTCAGCAGCCTGCATGGCCCCCACACCCCAAACAACAAAGTCCAGCAGCTCTGCCTCACATGTGAGTCATGCCCAATCATAGCCTGGTCACCATGGCGAACACCCCCCACCACGAAATGCGGTTGGATTATACAAGCGGGCCATATCTGGTGTCTCTAAGGCCCTGAGGCACTCCCAACATACATCACAGCCTGGAGGAGCTCCCGATCAAGAAGAATTTCCAGAAAGCGGCTAATTGCTCCTTAACTGCCTCAGGTGCCTCTGCTATGTCCATAATGGTGCCACCTACTGCCCAAATGCTAGCACTGCCATCGCTGTGGTTAAGCTGAGCACAGGATGATGTCACATCCAACCTCCTGCAAACTGCATAGCTTCTGTTCTTAACCAGAACGTCACCAGAACGTTTCATTGGGACGAACCTGGTCCTCGCTGGGAAATTGGCAGTCCTCCATCTGCTGAGCACAAAAGCCGCAAAGGTGTTTCCAGACTGGAAGCAAAGTCTAGAGAACCCCAGGGAAGCCTTTGCACATTTTGAAAACTAATAATTGAACTGAATCAGGCATGAATTATTCTTGGCATACGGACGAGATGCCACATACAAGAAGGGCCAGATTAAATTATACCAATGCCAAGGAAAGATCTAACAGGGCATGCCTAACTTAGTAGCCTGGTAATCCCAAGCTGATTAATTAGCCAATGCACTCATATTTAGCACAGCACAAGACTGACAGCTTGATAATGTCAGTGCCCAGTGGTGGCTGGGAATTATATCAACTGGAAACCCAAATGATGGCCCTTTCTCGGCTGGAGGCTCTTTGAGAACAGCCATACCTGGGCGGGGGTGGTGTGCTGAGCAGGGAGGTTGATGCAGCTCCTCCAGGAAACAGGGGCTGGTGTTTTCTAAAAGCTGATATTGGAGAGGGGTGGGGGGGGGGACACCCCAGGCTGTGTTTCCTGAGAACAACCTACTGGGATCACACTACAAAGGACAGCTGACCAAAGCTCTACTCCACAAATAAAGCACACAGCCAGTTATGTTAACTTAGCAAGGGCTTTCCGTAACTCAGAATCTCATAAAATTACAATGTGAAAATCATCACGATTTCAGTTTAGTTCTTTTATTAATATTTCTGTTAATTCTTTTTGTTAACAAAATAACAGCCCCCCCAGGAAACTGACAATAGTGCTGCACAGAAAAATGGCATGTTGTCGGACACCTAAGTGTAGCATCCACACAGTTTCCCTTGGAAACATGGGACACCCCCTCTGGTGTGAGGTAAGATGAACATGGCACTTTTTTTCTGGGCAGAGCGACCACTGAGACCTTTGGTTGTGAAAATCGAGAGATGCTTAGTTTGCATAAATGACGGTTTAATATGCCACACATGGCAGTGAGCATCCAAGCGCTGGCAGCGCAAAGTCCTTCAAACTCTCTATTGAGGATGGGGCCGCATATGTGGCCCCAAGCTGCACACAAGGCCCCACCAGTGCATCAGCGGTAGGGGACACCCTGGAGAAAATGCCAGTGCATCACAGGTAGGGGACACCCTGGAGAAAATGACAGTGCATCACAGGTAGGGGACACCCTGGAGAAAATGCCAGTGCATCACAGGTAGGGGACACCCTGGAGGAAATGACAGTGCATCACAGGAAATGGACATCCAGGAGGAAATTGCAGTGCATTGCAGGTAGGGGAAACCAAGGAGGAAATACTGGTCCATCACAGGAAGTGGACACTCAAGAGGAAATACCAGTATATCAGACGTAGGGGACACCCTGGAGGAAATGCCAGT
Organism: Petrocephalus sullivani; assembly: GCA_026780845.1. Classification (NCBI taxonomy): domain Eukaryota; kingdom Metazoa; phylum Chordata; class Actinopteri; order Osteoglossiformes; family Mormyridae; genus Petrocephalus; species Petrocephalus sullivani. The sequence goes on from JAODKM010000126.1 coordinate 25,336,722, forward strand.
GCATCACAGGTAGGGGACACCCTGGAGGAACTGCCAGTGCGTCACAGGTAGGGGACACCTTGGAGGAAATGCCAGTGTGTCACAGGTAGGGGACACCCCGGAGGAAATGGCAGTGCGTCACAGGTAGAGGACACCCTGGAGGAAATGGTAGTGCAACACAGGTAGGGGACACCCTGGAAGAAATGGCAGTGTGTCACAGGTAGGGGACACCCTGGAGGAAATGGCAGTGTGTCACAGGTAGGGGACACCCTGGAGGAAATGGCAGTGTGTTGCAGGTAGGGGACACCCTGGAGTAAATGGCAGTGTGTTGCAGGTAGGGGACACCCTGGAGGAAATGGCAGTGTGCTGCAGGTAGGGGACACCCTGGAGGAAATGGCAGTGTGTTGCAGGTAGGGGACACCCTGGAGGAAATGACAAGTGTCATAAATAGGGGAAACCAAAGAGAAAAGGCTGGTCCATCGCATACAGGCCATTAAAAGACATGGATTCACCGCACCAATTTTCTAATTTCCATCTCTTTGTGCAAATAAATAGCCATCATGTTCCAGAAATAAAAAAAAAATTATGAATTATGTATGACCAGTTCACCTGTATAATTCATCTTTGAAATTGATAAAATATTTACAATTTATTACCATTTCTAACCAAGCACGTGGAATTTGGCCCAGACCTTGGGGTTGATGGTGATGGACCTGGGGGCAGCAGTGGAGCTCGGGAATGGGGCCAGGGAGGTCCCCGGGTATCATCCCCCCAATCCGCCCTCCAGAGTAAGTGTCTGAACATTTAGAAAAACAGGAGCGTAGCACTGCAGCAAGTGGCTGAGAACCAGCCCCCAGCTGAGCAGAGAAGCGCAGCCAGAAGAGGCCTGGCTAAGAACTGAAGGCAATGGCTACCCAGAATGCATTGCGGCATTTCAGACAGAATCAAAGGGATTGGCACTGAAGTGGGCTGCCTATTCCCTCCCCCGAATCCTCATCGATTGGCCTGGCAGGAAATCTGCTCGCGTGATGAAGGGTTTCCATCGACCACGGTCCAGATCAGCAAAAGGGAGGGAGGGGCAGGGATTCAGAGAAAACCAGGTCGGCACTGCTGGGAGAGGGAGGCCCAAGGCCAGAAAGGCAACCTATCCGACTACCACCACCACCCTCCAGAGCCCGGCATGCCGGTGGGAGTGGGGGATGGGGTGGGGTGCTTGGAAACCATTCTACCAAATACACCAGAGCTCAGAGAGCTGGGCAGCTGTGAGCATCACAGCCAGAGGGTAGGCACTTCTCCCTGCTGCCTCTCCAGCATGGAGCAGGACAGAGGGAAATACTGAGAAGCACAAAGAGGCAGAGGGAAACACAGAGAGACAAAGAGACAGAAGGAAACACAGAGAGACATGTAGAGAAACGGGGAAAGCCAAGGAAACAAAGAGAAACACAGAAACACAGGAAACCACATGTAAAAACAGAGAAGCATGTCAGGAGACAGGGACACATACAAAGACACAGGGACACAGAGAAAAACACAAGGACACAGGGACAGGGAAAAACAGACACAGGGAAACAGAAACACATCGGGATACAGGGAAACATTCAGAGATAGATATACAGAGACACAGGGAAACACACATGGACACAGGGATACAGAGAAAAACACAGGGAAACAGAGAAACACAGCGGGACACAGGGAAACACACAGAGAAAGAATCATACAGTGACAAAAGGAAAATGGGGAAGGAGAGACAGAAACAGGGAAAAGCACAGGAAAAAATATTCAGACACAGAGACAGAGAGGAAGAAGCACACACACACAAACATACAAACACACCCCCAAAGCTTGCTTGAGCAGTCACTGCAGCATGTCATTAAGGAGATGTGTTTCCATCCAGTCTGCCTGCAGCTGAAGACAGTGACTGCGCTGGGGGTTTCTCCAGCCCTGTGGGTGTGCAAGCCCCCCCCAGCCTTTTAAATACTGTGATGTGTGAGATCGTTGGACCAGCAATGCCGGGAAAGGCAGTAAATAAAAATTTACTGAACTGAACACACACACACACACACACACACACACACACAGACCTCATACTAGAACCTCCCACACTTTCAGCAGAAGAGGCCCAACTTATCAAACCCACTGTCTGGTTTTAGTATTACAGCAAAGCCTTTGGTTTTGGAAATAAATGCACAGAGAAAGAGAGAAACACATAGAGACTCACACTGACAGACACACAGAGACTCACTTAGACACACAGACAGACAAACTCACAGACTCACAGATAGAAACACAGAGACTCACACAGACAGACACAGACACACAGAAACTCACACAGAGACACAGAGAGAGACACAAACACAGAGACTCACACAGACAGACACAGAGACTCACACAGAGAGACACAGAGACACACAGAGACTCAAGCAGAGAGACACAGAGACAGACACAAACACATAGACAAACACAGAGACACACAGAGACTCACGCAGAGAGACACAGAGACAGACACAAACACACAGACTCACTCAGACACACAGACAGACACAGACAATGTGATCAGTGGACATCTGGCCACCCGCAGCATCTCTCTGGATTAGCATACACCCTTCAACAAGCCCGTCACACATAAGGTCGCTTCTGTTGGCATCGCTGCGGACCTGACAGCAGCCTGGCAGCCATGAGGTCCCACTCAAGCCCCAGAAAGAACTGACACCCCCCCCTCCCCCCCAAGAAAGGGCCTGACTGACTGACACACACCCCCTCCCCACTCAGGAAGGGCCTGATTGTC
>JAODKM010000126.1:25356578-25366944 GCA_026780845.1 Petrocephalus sullivani
GCGTCAGGGGGCGCCCCTGCATTTGGTGACCCGGCCCGCGGGCAAAGACCCCCCAGGCCCCAAACCCCGAAGCCCACCCGGGCAGAGCCAACAGCCCCCCCCCCCCCCCCCGAGCCTCGCTGAACAAAGTTAATGACCACACCGGGGATTTGAAAAGGTGCCGTTGGCCGCTTCTGTTTCATCCTGGGACTTAGCCAGCTGGAAGCAAGGCCATAGTACAGATGGCAGGAGTGATAAGGAGGGAGTGTAATGGTGTGAGCTTGTGTTTAGCACTAGCAGGCACCAGGGGGACGATCCGGGCCCGGGTTTCGCATTACAGTCTCAGAAAACAATCTGCAGGCCTCGTGGACTCAGAAAAGGCAATCCACGTAGAATGCGCCTTCGGAAGCCGAAACGCCGAGCGATTCCGGGGACTGCGGTTATACTGAGTGCAGCACAGCTTACTCACTTTTAGCAGATTTATACGCAAGCTGATGTATTCTAATGTCAGGAGGCTGTCGCTTTTATAAGGTCAGAGCAGGAACTACAGTTTAGCGAGCTGTGTAAGAGGGGACGCGGCGCCGTCCGGCACACACGGGGAGCACACACAGGGCCGAGCGGGAGGCTAAAGCCTGTAGCCACGTTGTCTTTGCAGGGCCCGGCCTGGCCGCAGCAGCCGGGGGGCCGGACGCCACAGGGCTGGTGGTCAGAAGGTGGCCCTGTGTGGTGGCCCCGACGCCCTTGATAGGGAGGCCACGTGCGCGGGGCCACAGCCGACACACGGCGCAGTCCGCACTACGTCACATGGGTGGGGCGAGTTCTTTACCACCGTCACGCCAGCAGATGTGGGCTTCCGGTATGACTGATACACTGCCGACCGGGCCTCCTCGGGGGGTCACCGGGGGACGTAGGGCCATGGCCAGGCAGGACGAGGCAGCAGGATATGAGCACGTCGCCCAGCCAGAGCTAGGGGCAGCCCACCCAAGGAGGAATGAGTGTGGGGCGAGGCAGAGGCACATCGGGGCTGGAACGGGGCTGAGAAACGGCACCCATCCGGGTTAGAGGAGGGAGGGAACCGCTAGGGCTCGTCTTTGAGCCTGCGGAGATAAGGGTTCGAGCAAAGAAAGAAATGGAAATTTGAGGGCTAAAGTAGGGAGCAAATCAGAGGAGAGCAGAAATACTGCAGAAGAGTAGGAAATAATACATTCAGAATAGCTCAGTGATGTTCCATACACTCAGAATCAGCTCAGAGTATAGAAAGTATAGGTATATTTGCTTAGAAAACAGTATAATGTACACGCACACACACACACACACACAGACGCACACAGAGGCAGACACACAGACAGAGACACACAGGGAAGTACACACACACACACACACACACAGCAGACATGGCGACCTGTCATTCGATTAACCTAGACCGTGCTGCAGAGCCGCGTCGCTGCAGGCCGCCGTTTGCTGCAGTCGCATTCGCCTCCCCAGCCATACAGCGGCGTTCAGCTGGGCACGGGGAGGACACGGCAGAAAGCAGCCTCAATGCAGCTGCTCACCATGGCGTCTAGCCACACTCCTGGCACGCTTTGTGATGTCAGCCGCGTAAGCAGACGGGTGTGTCTGGCCGGGACCCCTAAGGGACGGCTAGGCGGTGACAGTGGCACCGCTCAGAGAGAGTCCTGGTGTCACCATAAACCCGACTGGGTCTGCTTTACGGCACAAATGGAGATCCACGCGCCCTTTGGGGACGGATATCGCTTAGCCTCACATCTCAACATTTTATCCAGCATTACCTCAACACCCCCCCCCCCACGATCCCCACTCCAGGCCCGCCACAGTGACTCCCCCCAGGGTGGCTCAGGGTAAATGACACACACTCGTCACTGGATAACAGGGGGGTGGCCAGCAACTGAGATTCTCATTACAGCCATGTGCCGTTTTATTGCTTATGTGCCTCTCTCTCTCTCTCTCTCTCTCATGTGTTACTTCTCTCCTCTGTCTCTCTCTCTCGTGTCCCTGACCTCTCCTCTCTCTCTCATGTGCTCTGACTCTCTGTCTCTCTCTCTCCATCCCTCTCTCTCTCCCCGTCTCTCTCTCTCGCATGCTCTGTCTCTCCGCACTGAAGTGAGCCCAAGCTGCCTGGGGGGGGGGCATGGAAGGGGCGTGGCCAGAGTGGGCTGTTGCAGTTGGGTACCGAGATGACAGGCGGATTGTGTGATGAAGCCCTGTCCGCTTCACCAGAATAGAGAGTGGGGTTTTTCTGAGGGGAGAGTCACAGATGAGACAAGACCCTGCCGAAGCACACTGCGACGAGGCTGAAATTCCCCTTTAAGTGCACACTGCGACGAGGCTGAAATTCCCCTTTAAGTGCACACTGCGACGAGGCTGAAATTCCCCTTTAAGTGCGCCCTACCTCCAGACCCCACATCACATGCAGATCATCCTCAGAGAAGCAGCAGCCCACCCACCCTCATTCATCCCTTCACAAACCTTTACTAGACCAGGTGAAGGACACCTGATACTACAGTTATTGATTTCCATAAAACCAAAATACGATATAATTGATATGGGACACGAGAGCAGATCCCAGCTGTACTTTTACGTCTGGACAGCGACGTCAGATTCGTGGGTGTCGAATTTTTTGTATCATCTATCCGGGGCCCCATTCCAACCATCCACCCAGGCCTGAACTCTTGAACCCAGACATCTGTCTCCAAAGGGGTCCCATCCACAGAATTAAACAGCTGCAAGACCAGCACAGTCCCCCGCCTCCCTGACCCAAATCAACAGAGCCATGTCCACCGCCCCCCCCCTGTCAGTCCCTGCAGCTCAATGGATTCCGTATCGATCCGCACGGCACTATCACACACGAGAGCGAAACACTGCCATTTAGCTCAGACCTGCTCATAGACTGAACTCCCAACCTCATCCAGTGACAAGGCCTTCAGCGCCGCTTAGTTCCTGCTTGTGCAGGCCCTGTCATACCTTATTGGTGTCCAGGGCTCTCAGCTCCCCATATAAGAAAAGCCAAGCAGAAGAATTACCCACTATGTTAAATCTCTCAATTCCCATGTCTTGCAACTGTTTTCTTTTGTTTTTTTTGGGGGGGGGGGGTATTTGATGGCTCTTCAATAGAAGCAGTAATAATAACAATAAATAATAATGTTTTTTGGCACATCTGCATAAAATCCTGAAAACCTCCTGGGCTCATCAACTAATTAGATCCAGACGATCGATGGCAGAACCCGAATTGGCCCCGCTGGCCTGCCTGCCACCTCACAGTCGACCCGTCGCTCCGGAAGCCAAAATTCTCCAGCTGCAGGCCGACGGCGCGGCCGCCCGCCATCCCAAAGCCAGATCTCTCCACAAGGCGGCCCAGTTCTGACAGGCTTCCCGCGGACTTCTAGCCACCCCAGATGTCTCCAGAGCCAGCCGCCGCCTGCCAATTTCAGCCTCATTTCGCAGAAGTACTTGCACAGGACTCCTCTATCCCCCGAGATTATTCCGTGTTTAAAATTTCATTTAAAAACTAAGCCGATATATGAAAAATAGTATTTCAGATCCATAAAAATGCACCGTTAACTCAAACCATAAGTAGAGGTTAAATATATAGACATATATATTACATGCATTAGCAGAAAGTTTCTGATTTAAAAGCATTTCAGAGAAAACCAACTGCTCCTATTCGATGCTGCCACTTGCAACTGCCTGCATCATAAACGGCCACAGCCCATCCTGCCAGTTTGCCACTTTGTGCTGATTCGATAAAAAGTAATTGTGTTACAGCTTTCGGCCTTCCCCGCTGCCCCCCCCCCAGCAAGCCACACCGGGGGGCTGGAGACCAGGCGTGCCCCGCCTTCCAGAGCAGGGGAGGTACGTCTGCCTGGACCACAGCCTGAACATCGTGTCCAAAGGCAGAGGGCACCATCTCAAAAAATTGCCTTGTTCATCGAATCCACGTCAAGGGGAAGAGAGCTGATAGACGGGGGCACAACGTCCTGGCCCAAGATCCACTGGACGCCATGTTCTGACTCAAGTCACAAGTATATGAATTCAGGTATCAAAATAAGCACATAATTCCTGAGTGTCTGCATCACATGTCAGCCTTACAGAGAACCTCCGGGGCTGCAGTTTCGACTGCTGGCCCATGTGCAGTGTGCATGTTCTCATCGTAAAAAGATCTGGGTTAGGCTGAACAGACATCTCTGAATTCCTCTTAGCGTGAATGTGTGTCTAAGTGTGTGTGTGTGTGTGTGTGCATGCCCAGCAATGCACTGCCATGTAAGACAGGGTGCACCCTACTCTGTGCCCTGCGTTTCCCAGGACAGGATCCAGACTCACCACGACCCAGATCTGGCACAACAAAAGAAAGGAAATAGCCCAGGAATGTTGCTGGTATCAGCTTTGTTTCGATATTAGTCGACCGTCCGTCTCACATGGAAAACCACTGTGGGTACTGCCCGTGTGCATCTGCCCATCTGCCACGCGGCCTCCTGGCACAGGACGCTGGTTGCTGACTCTGGCAGAGGCCCCATCCGCAACACGGCGAAACCCGGAGGGAAGTGCACTCTTGACTGTGTGACAACGCCGTCCAGAGTTAGCTGCCCGCGAGGCTCCGAGAAGGGAACGCCACGGCTGCAAACTCAGATGGTTAAACCACTATATGCGCAAACGCGGCTACCCGAAAAAGAATTCAGCTAAAGCATTTTCCAGCTGATAAAACCATCTGGCACGAACTGAAAATAAATAAATACTGCGTATATGCATTCTGCTCTGGGTGTTCCTGCCTCATGCCCGTTTCCCGGGATAGACTCCAGGCTCACCGCGACCCTGTCCTGGATAAACGGTTTAGGAATAAATGTATGTATAATATTATTATATCAGCTACAAACTGATCCAACTGAACCAAGCTACTAATACAACCATTAACAAAAGCCTACTTGGCTACAGCACATTGCCCTGAATTAAACAGAACTACAATAAACCTATAACTCACCATTATGGCCTAACTCAAGACTTCCGCTCTCTATATTACACATAAAGACAGTGGTGCGCTGTGTTTATGGACCTGCTACATCTCACCCGCGGCCACAGGAACCTTCCCAGTTACAACCCAACACTCTCTATGGAATCTGTGTACAGATCTGAAACATACCAGAAGTGCAGCAGCTGGAATTTGGCTCAAATTTGGCTTTTTATTGAGTGGTATGTGCAGCATTCTGCACACCTGAATATTGATTTTGGAAATAAATATCTATCCATCTTTTAACCACGTATCCAGTATAATGAACCTGAAGCCAGTGCAATACCCCAAAGAGCAGAAGGTGGGTGTCTCCCTGGATGGTATGTCAGTCCATCACAGAGCACCACAGTACATAAATATTTGATTTCAAAAGTATTAGCATATCCAGTTTTCTGAATGGGAATACCACCGTCGATGTTGAAAATGTTAAATAAAACAATAAGAATTTTCACTGATTTGAGAAATATGTTGTCTGTAGGAGCTATCTGAATTACAAAACCTATATACATTGTCTTCGAGCACAAAATTAATAGCTTTCTTTACATAACACCAATGCCCGTTGCTGGCGACCCCTAAACTCGGCAGTACGATGCTCAGTGCGCCGCCTGCATCGCCACTGGAGCTTTATTCCCGTGCTCCCCCGCAAACCGCACGTGCGACCCCGCACCCAGGCGAGAGCAGGCAGCCTGCGGCACCTCACAGCGTCATTCCCCAGTAACGTCGCGGGGGGAAACATGGCTTTTCTGTTTCCTTTGTGTAATCGGAAGGCGGGCGCCGGCGGAGGACGGGACGCGCGGCGCCCCCCAGATAACGGGGACGCGGGGCCGCACGTGTGTGTCCTGACATGCCCCCGGAGTCCCGCACGCAGCCTGATGCATGCTGCAGGAGCCGCGAACACGCCGACGTCCAGGCAGGTGCATGCGGCTGGTGCGCGGGGGTCCCGGTCCGCGGCGTCCGCAGCCAAATGCGCGGAAGTGCAAATAAATAAATGCGCGACGCTGTCGGAGGAGCGGCTGCGGGGCGCAATGCGCGCAGGAGCCGGACACGGCGCTCCGGGGAGCGGCATCGCACGGCCGCCGTGCACTGCCAGCCCGCTCCCGCGGCTGCCGACGGCATTTCCGCGGATGACAGCGCCGGGGACGGCGCGCATGTCCCGGCAGGACGGGCTGCCGGCCGCCGGAGCCCCGATCGCAGCGACTCTTACCCGGAATCGGTCCCTCTGCAGCGGCCGCGCGGTTGTACGGGGGGCGCATCAGTGCGCGGGTCACTGCGCGGACCGCGATCCCGCCCGGCCACACGGGACGCCGCAGGAGCGCGCAGCCGCCTCCGGGCTCTGCAGCCCCCGCGGAGCTTACCTGACAGCGCCGTGCCCGCTGCAGCCATTTACTCCGCGGTGCGGCGGAAGGGAAGCGCTCGGCATCTCCGCCGGAGCCTCGGCCGGGTCCTCGCCGCGCTACGGGAGCCAGGCGGGGGGGGACGCTCTCGGGCTTCCCCCTCTCTTCCCCCGTCAAAGCGAGAACCGCAATCCTGCGTTCAGCTGATCGGCACAACAAAAACAGCGTCCGGAGTACGCAAGCAGTCTGCGCCGGGGCCCCGCCCCCTCATTAATATTCACGAGCAGATAACAGGGCGCGCGTCTTATTGGCTGAAAGGGCTGCCGCTTCTCGCTCGTAGCTCGCCGCCTCCCCGCCTCTTAGCCAACGCCGGGCTACTGTCAGATGACGTCATGAAACATTCCGAAAATTCCAAGTCGCTGCATTCGACAGGGCCCCCGGGAGGCCAGCGGCGCTGCGCCGCCTTAAAGGGGCCCGCCCGTGGCTCCACGGGGGGAGCAGATGCTGGAGATGTTGCGGTAATACGATCCCGTTGCACTGTAGTTGTCAGGAATACAGCTTTCCCGCCACTGTAATTAAGAAAAATTAACCAGGGAGGACAAAAAAAGAAACTGGGTTATATGAAAGCCACCGGAATGGGTTAGCTGTTGTGTTTAAACAGGCAGGACACTGTCATTCCAGCCAAAGACAAAGAGTAAAAACTCTGCTGTAGTTACATCACTGGGGAATTCCAGACAGAAGCCAGAGAGCTTTAGGGATGTGGAGACTGCTGACTGACAGGATGTCGGGGAGAGGTAATCCAGGAGTTGAATAATGTCAGAAATGCAGAAGCATTCATTTGTAAACAACCCGGAAGCAGCTGATTGCTGAAACAGTTAATGCACATGTGCGCATGCAAATCTACTCATGAAGGTCAGCTTCCTCCACGTTATAAACACATCTTGGGACAAGGAACTGTAATTTCCTGTCAGTAAGATTCAAGATTCTTTTTTTGTCACATACCTTATTGCACAAGTACAACGTGTAGTGAAATGAACACAGATTCAGTCCCGAGGCTGTGCAATAAGGTTTTGCAACTTTAAGATAAATATGAAAGAAAAATATAAAAATGGTAAGACTAAAGATAGTGAAAATATATAGAGAAAATGTATTCAAATAACATTACAATTACAGGTAATATCTGTACAATGTGTAACATTACAATTATAAATATAAATATGTGTGATGTACATTATAAATGTATTAGTAAATTTGAATATATTTATATATTTGAATATATAAATATTTGAATTTGAATATATTTGAATGTATTTATAAGTGTTGCCAGTGTTTGCAGATAGGGGAGCCCGACCCAGCCCTGCACACCCCTGCCCAGTGGTTCTGACACCCCCAGTGCACTCGCATCTAGGCTAATGCTAATGCTAATGCTGGGCACTCCCACCTTGTCTCCCGGAACTGCAAAGGCCGAGACTTACGCCCGTGTCACAGTGATGCCAGGAAGCAGTCAGGTGACCGCTGCAGGCCAGCAGACAGATGTCCTTCTGTTGTTGCTTTTATCTATGCCCTAGTTATGGTTAGACCTCTTAGCAAAAAATCTCTGGGAAGAACCATGCTAGTACTCCTTAGTGAATTCAAGAAACGCAGAAGAAAAGCGTTTGCCTGCAGCTTAAGCTAAGCGTTAATGTTAAGCTACCACTTAAAAGCCATTTTCAAGATACTTTATCGCGTCCGTAACGCTGTCCTAAACCACTGGCCTACAAACTGTCATGTGCAGTAAAGCCGCTGGATAGCTGTCCCACTGAAGCAGTTACACATCTGGAAATAAAAAAGAAAAATAATTTTAAGGGAGAGAGACAACTTCTGTGCGAGAGGTCCCACCTACAGCCGGGTCACTAATGAATAAGGGGAGAAGTAGCTGATGTCAGCTGATTCCTCCCACAGATGTAGCCGACTGTGTCTAATCCCCCAGCGTACCCGGGGGGTGGGCAAGTTTAAATCACTTAGCACAGCTCTAATGTTAGCAAAATGCATGTGCCACATGGGGGCCATTGCTGGGGTTAACCATAAGCACAGCTTCCAATTCAATCAGTCACCTCTCCTGGGTGAGGGGGTGAGACTCTGAGGGGGCAGAGTGCATGTTAATTTACTCTTGTTTGATTTCAGCTCTTACAACGACATATTTAGAGACATAAGAAGTACTGACAGATCAGAAAACGCAGAACCTCGAAATTCCTCTCTGTCTAGGAGAGAGGTTATTTTAATTTCCCCGCTTCTCTGCTCCATAAAATAAGCAGGCCGTGTTTTTTGGCCGGGTGCCGTTCCGTTTTTATTGCGGTCGATTCCGCTGCTGCGGGCAGCCGGAAGGATCCATCATGGCTTCCAGCGTGCGAGGTGCTCACTCAGCCCAGTGCAAACAAAAGGCCACGACTAATTACACCAGCCCCAAACAAGAACCAGCTTTCCTTGGCTAACTAGTCGGGTGTCTCTTACATTTTTAATTTCTGATTCCCCCCCTCCCCCCTCAGATTGAAATGACTGATTGCCATGCCTGCTGCTGCTTTCACTGGGCAACAGGACACAGGAACAGGTTTGTTCTCAATCTCTCTCTTTATCTTTCCCTAAACAAACTCCCAGGCTGTCAGGCAGCCCCTGAAGCCGGCTCTTCACACACATGCACTCACAGGGGCGCTCAGACCCACCGTTCCCCTTCAATATTTACAGTATCGCAGCACAGTGTCTGTGGGGGTGCAGTGGAGCGTGTGCCATCTTGAGCGGCAGCGTCTTAAAGGGGAAGTAGCGTGGCCCCGTGCTGCCGCTGCTGGGGTGCCTGCCCTTTCATCACCTCAATTTGGGGACTGGGACCCAGGACAGAGATGCCAGCCCGTTGTAAGCAAACCTGGAAAAACCGCAGGCCTTTTGTGGGATCTGGACCTGATTCTGGCTAGCAGTCAGCCGTGTTATTTATAAAATCCCTTTAGCTTTGCAGACACAACAGGCACAAACCCAGCAAGGCAGTGGGTACGGTCAATAGCTCGGCCCGTAAAAATGGCACACACTTGACCATCCGGTGTTGCCGTGAGATGGGCGTGACTCCCTGAGCCACCTCCCTGTTCTGTGGCGTCTCCACACTGTTAGCACTATTAGTACAAGTCCTGTTCTACACGCTGCTCAGTCTGGACAGGGTGTTGGTGTGATGACAGGCTCTGACTGTGTGGATCACCCAGTAGGGCTGTGAAAATCGCCCCCCTTGTCTGAAGGTTTGGCCAGAACCCTGCAGAACCTTACAGGACTTCACAGTCCCTTGTTCCAGATCACTGCTTGCTGTCTAGCATGCTGTAGCGCAGTGGGGTGGGGTTGACCTGTCTGTGGCCCCCCCTCCTGAGCAGACTTTCTTTCCAGCTAAGCCTGCATGGGTGCGTGTGTGTGTCAGTTTGCTGTCTGTCTCGCGTTCTAACACTGTGTGACCTCAGGAGAAGGAGTTCAGGGTTAGATACCACCTCACCCAGCACATATACCCTCTGTACACCTGGGGTTAGTACAGTGCAGGTCTCCTACCATACCGCAAATTAAGAACCTTACCCACTTGTTTGCACAAACTAATAAAATCCGGTGTACAGGAGAGCAGAGTCAATATAGCAAAATAGCTGTTTCTGTGTCGATGCCCCATTCAACCACCATCCCACACTGATTCCCTCTTACCACTGACTCCAGCCACACTACACTGACTCCTGCTGACCGCTCTGACTCCAGCCACCCCACTCTGACTCCCTTTTACTGCTCTGACTCCCATCATTCCATGCCAGCTCCCCGTACAGCTTCGACACCCGCCACCCCACACTGACTCCCTTTTACTGCTCTGACTCCCATCATTCCATGCCGGCTCCCCGTACAGCTTAGACACCCGCCACCCCACACTGACTCCCTTTTACTGCTCTGACTCCCATCATTCCATGCCGGCTCCCCGTACAGCTTCGACACCCGCCACCCCACACTGACTCCCTTTTACTGCTCTGACTCCCATCATTCCATGCCG
>JAODKM010000126.1:25367044-25381029 GCA_026780845.1 Petrocephalus sullivani
CTCCCATCATTCCATGCCGCCGCCCCACGCTGACTCCCATCATTCCATGCCGCCGCCCCACGCTGACTCCCATCATTTACTCTTACCGCCACACATGCATGCGGGTGAAACAGTGGTGCATCTAAATGGCATTTTCACCAGCCCTTTCTTTTCGATTCCCTCTCTACTTCCCGTCATCCCCCACAGCAAGGCTTCCCTGGAAGCGGCAGTCTGTGGCCATGATGGCCTCACTCTGCTCAGGGGATAACAGCCCAGTGTCTCCCCAGAGCAGTGCAGGGGGGAGGGGGCTCAACACACCACCACAATATGATCCTAACTAGCTTACATAACGCGCCGGCTGTCACCCGTGCCCGGGCCACCACACTGCCCTCTTACGTAACAGCATAAACTCGCAACTGCAGCGAGCCATGGGGGGGCGTTCATAAAATTCTGTGATCCGTGCAGTGCATGGTGTGGTCTGAGCACAGCCCCAAGCATGCTGTGATCCGTGCAGTGCATGCTGTGGTCTGAGCACAGCCCCAAGCATGCTGTGATCCGTGCAGTGCATGGTGTGGTCTGAGCACAGCCCCAAGCATGCTGTGATCCGTGCAGTGAATGCTGTGGTCTGAGCACAGCCCCAAGCATGCTGTGATCCGTGCAGTGCATGGTGTGGTCTGAGCACATCCCCAAGCATGCTGTGATCCGTGCAGTGCATGCTGTGATCTGAGCACAACCCCACCGGGCATTTATAAAATGCTGTGATCCGTGCAGTACATGCTGTGGTCTGAACACAACCCCAAGCACACCATCCTCATCTGCACTTTTGTGGAATAACACAAAATATTTCAGTGTTTATTTTCTGTTACTAGATTTTTTTATTTTTTTATTTTCTGAGGTTCGTGCCGAGGCTCCAGTCAGACCCTCTGTCCAGGCCAAGTTGTCGCTGGCTGCCCTTCCAGGCGGCCCGGACACCCGCCTCTTGGAAATAAACACGCTCTTTCCACCTTTTCCGAACTGCTGTCAGTCCGAATTGGGCCGCCTGGTGCTGACAAACCCCAGCTGCTTAGGGTGGCTGCTCCCCGGTACATACTGACCCCCCTCCACATTGCAGGCTGCCAACTGCCCCATTTTGTGGCTCGTGTGAGGTAGTGGCGGGTAAGTACGTTTCCTGGAAAATTACCTGGTGGCGGGGAGGGGGGGGGGGTGGAAATATGGGAATTACATATCTCTGGCCCAAACCATAAAATGTCAGTGATTCTTCAGATGCCACATTTATCAGGAAGAGGCCCCGACAGGTGAGCGATGCGCATTCTAAGCGGGAATCATTCCCGATGTCTGCCGGCCCTGGCATCTCGCTCCTCCTCCCGAGTGACGGGACGGTGGCTGGGCAGGGGGGGGGCAGCACGGTAACAAGCGCAGTCCCGGTCCTGCCATGCACATCATACCAGCAGAGGAAACTTGCAGGTGAAGAAGGCACCGCGAGTCGTCCCAATTACGCTGTCCTCCGGGGCGCCGCGGCCGCTGGCGCTACTCCGGCGGTAATTAACGGTCCGTCGCTGCTCAGACGAGCATGTTGGGAAGGGTTCATTATTAATCCATTACACCCTCTCTCTCATTTTTCGATACAAATTACACTAATTACACCGCAGTGGGGAAGAAGTTATTTGTCACGTGCCGGTGAAAATGATGGCTACCTAAGGGATATGAGGTTTGTGAGCCAGGGGATGACGTTTTTGGTCCAAATGGTCATTTAGTTTCAGGAGGATTGGATTTTTCCAGATGACTAGGAGCATCTAATCGACGTTTTGTTCGCGTGCATTGAGGGTCTGCTGTGTGGCTTAACGTATCACCATCTAAACGTTAGGATAGCGCTTTCAGTCCGATACCAGTCCAGGATCACAGAGCCCACCCTGGGAAGCACAAAACATGAGAACGACGTCCACAGTATATGAAATGCGTTCATAGATGTTTAGGTCATCTCAATAAGCCGTATCAACACTCCTTCTGGAACATACCGATCCGATGATCCCGGCCGCTGGATTAACCGGAATCAGCAGGCAGAATATACGTCTGCGAAAAGCAGAACGATTGTGGAAAGCAGCAGCAGGACGGGAGGCGGAGGACGGGACGGCGCCATCAGTGGCGCTTAGTCAGTGTGTGTGCTCGTGTGCCGTGGCTAGGCATGCGCTCACGTGTGTGTGCATGCAAGAGTGCACCCGCAGCGACACCCAGGCCCAGCGTTTGGCACGTCTGCCCGGCCCGGCCGGGGAGAGAGAGAGAGAGAGAGAGAGAGAGAGGAGACAAAGAAACACAGACAAGGAGAGGGAGAAAGACATGTGGGCCGCCGAGCGCTAAGGGACCGGACTTATTTTAAGGGCCGACAAGACAGGCCAAGGCAATTAGGAGAGAGGGACCACGGAGAGTCTGCCGAGGGGGGAGAGGGCCACCCGGCCAGGAAGAAGCGTCCCTTGCTCCTCAAGATCACAGGCCTGCTCATCGGTGGCGCGTGTGTGTGTGTGTCACAGAGAGATCTTATAGAAAGCAAGACATTTACAGAAGCGGGCTTATGTGCCCTAGGAATACAGTGTGACTCTCAGTCTACACAGCTGACGTAATCAGCAGCGCTAGGCAGGCTAAGCAAAGCTTCAGCCTCTCTGTCTGTCTGTCTCTCTCTAACACACACAGACACACACAACTCCAGAAGCCTCACTGCCAAAACTGCTAGACAGCATTATGGTGATGGAATGAGGATGAGAGGTTATCATATTACATGGCTCACACATGCAGCCATGCTGAAGCACAGGGACACACAAACACACACAGACAATGTCCAGATGGCCCCCCAGAACACCCGTAAGGCCTTGTGGAGCAGCCAGCACCTGCAGGTCCATTTGCCAGAATGCAACTGCATAGCAACGCGCGTCAGGGGGCGGGAGGGTGGGGGTCACTAGGTTTTGTCGACAGTCAAAAGACCCAAAGAATAGTGCTTCCTGTGAGAATACATTCCACACCTCCTTTCAGGGGGGTATCAAACCTCTCTCTTGTGCTCGCAGCAGCATCACCTTCGTCAGCCTTCTTCAAGTTTAATTGGCTATAATCTAATACACTGCCTGTAACCGACAGTACCGTTTAGATCATGGTGACCTTGGTAATTGCTTAAATGAGGGTGTGGTACACAACCTGTGAGCAGCAAGGTTTAACTAATGGTGGCCACTGGACGCAGCTGTGTGACTGAGGGAAGAGGTTTGCGCTCCATGGCTGGTCCGTGAGCTGCAATCCTCAGCTCACGAGGTGTCACGTTCCAGCGTCAGAACCGCTGGCACACGCGTGCACTGAAACGGGTCGCCCGAGGAGTTGTGTATTTAATGGACCTCGTTTCCCAAATGTCACCTCTGGCCAGCACAGGATCAGATGGCAGGCCTTGGAGGTGAAAGCACGGCCATTTTCACTGCTACGATGTTCCCTAATCACCAGATACAGGCTTCCCCTGAGCCTGCAGGAGAAACCAAGGGCTCGATGAACCCATACAGACCATCTGAACTGCGACGGTGTCCGTCTGCCCTCAACGGCAAAAACACACCTTCCTTTAACAGATTTCTCTGGGGTCCATTTACTTAGCAAATACCTCACAAGAATGTCACTGTGCTCCAAATAAGGCCAAAGTGTGTGCGAGATGCCGGGGGTCTCCAGAGGGATGTGAGGTAAACACGGATGGTAACGGTATGCGGGTACCGGCTGGCGTCCTCCCAACGCGCGTGAACGGGACGCCAGACAGAGATCGTAGCTGCGGAACAGGGGCTGTGTTGGCAAGAAGTTTCCTCTCACAGTCGTGCCCCCTCCCATGCCGGGCTGCCCTCTGTGTTCGCCCCCGTTTGACAAGCACGCCGCAGAAGGGGTGGGGCCCAGATCCCACTTCAGTCAGCAGTCAACACACACTGTGTTCCTGTACTGGACACCCCCCCAAACCAGCCTGTCCTCTGAGGGGAAAACAGATTCCTGGCACCCCCCCACGACCCCCCCCCCCATGCCAAGACATTGCGGTTGGCCCAGATGATTACAGTAAACGATGAATAGCCTGATGCTAAGTGGAGCCATGGAAACGACGAAACACGATATAAGCCGAAAAATGCTGCAAATCCCCCACACAGGGATACAGGCAGATGCCATTACGGCACTCAGTGCCATTACGGGGTAAATGAGTCCCATTACTGACAGCAAGGATCCATCTTCAGTGGATCCTGTGGGCGCTCTGACTGGCTTTGCACTGCCTTGCTGTCAGTACCCAGGCCGCCTAGGCTTCCTTCTCCACAAGTTTTTCCTGGGTTCACAACGAAACGAATCTGCTTTTAGGAGAAATACATTATTTTAAACATCTGTTTCCTGCGTTATTTCCCCCCAGGGGGGTATCCAGAGCCTCAAGTGAAATGCTGCTTGGGATTGGCTTTTAAGGACCCAAACCGGTGGGAATACAAAGTTATCCAAGGGGAAAAAAAGTTTGCACTTAATATTTAGCACTCTTAAAATGCATTTCACACAGAAAAGACAGCAAGCGAGGCACACGGTAATATAACGGAAAGTAAATGTGCACGACGACTCCTGAGTGCCACAAAGTGGCCTGCCAGCTCTGCGGATGGAGGAGAAAAAGAGGACAGGAGGACTGTACAAGTATACGAACAGTTCATGGGACCGCGGGCGTCGGACTGACCCTTTTGGGGCGGTAAGCGGCCTGGGACTGTGGGGGTCGGACTGACCCTTTTGGGCTCCGCGCTCTGCCATTGAAGCGGTAAGCGGCCTGGGACCGCGGGCGTCGGACTGACCCCTTTGGGGCGGTAAGCGGCCTGGGACCGTGGGGGTCGGACTGACCCCTTTGGGCTCCGCGCTCTGCCATTGAAGCGATAAGCGGCCCGGGACCACGGGCGTCGGATTGACCCCTTTGGGCTCCGCGCTCTGCCATTGGAGCAGTAAGCGGCCCGGGACCGCGGGCGTTGGACTGACCACTTGGAGCTCCGTACATTACAATTATCTGACCTGCCATCAAAACTACATGTGAAGTATGGGCCCGAGAAGCAGACAGCATGACAGAAGGCTGCCCCCGAACCAAACTGGCAAACGCAGCATTAGCTTGTAAAGACCTAGGGAGGCTTCATTGTGCATGTATGATCAGTTCTGGGGCAGTTTTAATCAGCCGCCACATGAGCTACTAATTTTCATTAAACAGCCCATAAGATTATTTACCAGTTCTTTTTTTGACAAGCATCTGTTACACATTCAACAAATAAAAACACATAACATTTGTTTAATAATCTTTATTGTAACTTAATAACCGTGACATTCACCAAATATGATTTATGAAGTTGATACGAGCACCCACTGGAAGAATACTGGTTCCACCTTGTGGACAAAGAGAGAATATATTATTGCTTATTGGGACACTGGAAATTGTGGAGTACTTAATGTCCTGGTACAATACAACCTGGTACATTACAAAATTTTAAATAAAAACACAGACATTCATTAAAAGATCATAGTACTGTCAGGACGCTTGAAAATGCAGAAGGCACTGGGTCTGACCATAACGCAGACCAAGTCTGGGCTTTTAGGACCAAAAAGGCACTTGGGGAACACTCAATGACGGTTTGTGGCACCTTTTAATAATGGTTGTCCAACTGTGAAAAGTAGGCTCTCATTAACAACGTCATATTAACATGCTGTTCATTCCAGTTCGAATGCAAGAGCTATTTCATATCCTCAATATTAACCATAAAAAAAAGTAATCAAACACTATACAACCTCAGAACTTTGTCAAGACTGAGTTCAGTACCTACATTACTGAATAAACAGCAGGTTCTCCATGCACTGGATTACGTAGATCATACAGTATTATAGTTAGCACACTGTACAAGCTGGACCAGACATCACTCCCACCCCAAAGCCTAGTGCTCTAATACACATACAGGGTCCATCGTGATTCGCCTAACACACAACCTACGTTACCATTAACTAGTTAGATTAGCAAAGGTAGGCATACAACAACAGGCAGTTAAATTCAGTTTAAAATCTAGCACATAAAAACGAAACATCCTGCAGTTAGTTATGCAATCTGAAAGACTCTTATACCTCGTATTAGTCACCTTTGATGCCCTTAGCATAATGTGCAGACGACAGCACCGCCATGCCCCTAGCACTGGATATCACCGCTCGATAGCTGCAGCTTGCTCATCACTACGCGCCGCGAAAGAGATGGTACTGCACCGCCTGGAAGGTAGCGCTGGCACAGAGGGCCCCTCCCTCCCGCTGCCCTGCAGAGCGCACGCTCGCCAACGCCAGCCAGGGTGAAGGCACAGGAGGGATCACGCACGAGCCCTTTGCTGCCATGGGTGCAGTGTCACCGTGGCAGCAGAAGGGGGGAGGAGGTGTGTCACGCCAGAGGGGTGAAGCTGCACACGGGTCTTATCTCCCCCTCACATTGCTGCTCGGGGGGCTGCTTGGGGGGCCAGCAATGGCCTGTAGCGCAAATAAAAAAAAAAACACCTAAAAGCACACAGGCGTATGCCCGCACACCGCCACCTGCGGCGGCGCCCCCCAGAGGCCGCTGCCTGTGATGCACAGCTCGATAGTGGTGAGACATGCAACATGCAAACACACTGCTTTTGCATGCTTATGCGGAGAGGAAGCAGCTACCAAGGCAGGCTGTGTGCAGACTTATCAAACAGGCAGTGTGCTAACTGCAGCCACTGCTTACAACTGGCTGTTATTTCAAGAGCCGAGATCAAATATTATCAAATATTCCTTGACTTGAAAGTTTTAGATGACAAGCAATGAGTAATTTAAGAAAAGCAGAAAACAAAACCTATATACAAACATACACAAATCATTATAAAAAAAAAAAAAAAAGGACACTCCGTGTGTAATAAAATGTGAAAAGGGGTGGGGAATTCCATGGAAATTAGGCTACAACCAGCCACCTTTCCTATTGGTGGAAACACTGGCCTCACTGGCCAATAAGAAAACAAGAAACTGATGAACAAGTGCAAAAAATAGCTCAACAGTTACTCTGGGAGACGCACACACAGTCCTAAGCACCACAGCTTCACTCTCCAGGAAATGGGACTTAACTGAAGTCCCTGTTGGGCAGAATGAGGGGGGCCACTAAGGTCCACAGGTAGAGTGCAAGGCCCAGCCAGCTGGAGGTGATCTTCACCCAGACCGCAGGCATGGTGCTCAGCATGGCCTGGGTGGTGGTTTCAGGCCTGTGAGGGAGGAGGACACAGATGGAGAGGCAGACGTAATAAAGCAGAGAGGAGAGAGGCAGAGGAGGGAGGGAGGGAGGTAGTGGGGCTGTGAATCAGACTAGAATAAAAGAGAATGCCAGCCTTGATAAATTCTGCTCAGTGTGGCCCTGGGGCCTCCCACAAGCTCATCTGATATTAAGCAGGTCAGGGTCACCTGATCCTGAACCATTACAAATCACAAGCTCAGGAAGGGTGATACTCACTGGTACCAGCTGGTGAGGGTCATCATGATGTAGAGGGATGCCAGGAAGAGGCAGAAGTGGAAGAAGGAGTAGCTGTAGGTGACGCCTTCCTCCTCATTGTCCACGGCCCTCTTGAAGCCGCCCTCCTCAGCCCCGGCCTCAGAGGACTCTCCTCCCTCCCCGGTCTGCATCAGCCTGTTTACCTGAGTGTTGCTGGAGGATCTGATGCTGTGGGGGGAATTGGGCAGATAGGGTCAGAGGCGAACGTCTTCCTCAGTGTCCAGGGCCATGAAGTCTCCTTATACAGGCAAAGTGATCCTTTGTTTTAAAACTGCTGTGAGACCCACTTTAAGTCTCCCAGTTTACGATCATTAAACCTCCTGGAGTTTACCTTGCATAGAGGGTGCAGAAGAAGAAGATGACCAGACCCACAATGCCCTGTGCATCCCACCACTGCACCTGCCCTGGGGTGGCAGTGGGACTGGGGACGCTGGTGCTGTTGGACACCAGGCTCAGGAGGCTGGGGTTACAATTGCGGTCTGGGGAGATATACACAGTGGGTGGGGGGTGAACAGGGAGGGGACTTTCAAACTAAAGCGCACTCACACACTAGGGGTAAGAATCCATGACTGTGTCCAGAATGTTGTGGGTTTGAATCCCCGAGTGGCAGCGTAATCAGTCACTGCAGGCTGCTTACCGGGGTTGTTGGTCATGGCAGACCAGGTGACATACATGGTGTAGAGGCTGATGAGGGACGCCTGCAGCAAGCCAGACTCTGGCTGGGCTTCCTGCAGAATACACACACATACAAACATCTCTTATGGGTAGTCGCTCAATGAGGTCGCATCCCAAATCTTGCATTTGAGTAATTCGAAGCAGCAAAGTAGCCGAGACACAAACCTGTACTGGGGGCAGGATGGCCACGACGGAGACGAGGATGCAGAAGATGAGGTTGAGGCTGATGAAGACCTTGTGCTCGGTGCAGCCGCTAGGCTGTGTGTAGTACACGTAGAAAAGCACCACAGCGGTAAAGGCAAGGGCGTAGTGCAGAATGGTGAAGGACAGCAGGCCTGCTGGCCACAAGGGGGCATTAATGCTTCATCATGGTTTCATTCACAAATGTTTTACTGGTATCTACATTTTCTAGAGCTATGGACATGTGCATACAAATTGGTAACACAGAAAACATAAGAAAAAAAAAAAAAACTTCCTGATAAAAGAATTTCACTTCTCCTTCACATGGCACTTTTTTTGGCAATTTATACTTATATAGTGTCTGTCACAAGACAGTTGCCCCAAGACACTTAAAAGCATGTGCCAATATATTATTAGTACACAGATGCTAAATGGTTCATGACACAGGAAAGAAAGGGGAAAAAAAAAAAAAAAGTTTGCATGCCTGCCCAACCCTCCTTGGCATACAGACATAAAAAAGGAAGAAAATGATCAGACCTTCATAAATGTGACATGTGAACTTTGATCATGCACTGGATACGCAGTGCCAAAAGCGCACCTGTGAACCAGCACTTCCTGTTGCCCTCCTCGGCATTCTGCAGCCAGGCCTTGTTCCAGTTGTAGGCGAAGTCGATGAGGAGGATGAGCTGGATGACGATGAAGATGAAGGAGCCCACCACACCGAAGTAGAACCACACTGAGTGAGAGGAGGCATTTCATTAAAGCGGCAGGAGGCTCTGAGCCAGGCTGCTTCCCGCCGACCGCCAGGAGGCGAGTTATACTCTGGCTACAGGAGGGCCGAACGACTTTAATATCGAACTGCAATTTATCTGACACATATTGCGATTGATCTGATTTGCAATTTTTTAAACTCTGTATATTCACTATGTGTATTAAAAAACTGAGCACAACTGTACACTGAAATCTGAACTGCTCTATACAATAATCCAAAGAATTATATAAATATATGAATTGAATCCAAATGTAATTTTCCTAACAAAAATGATATACAATGTACATCTAATAAACCACAGAAGAATTCTCCAGCAACCCGAACATGGTAAAGTGATGGTAGTTTTACATGCACATTTTAAGTGCCGCGTTTGCAAACGGCAATCAACCACTTTTTTTTACCCTTAGTAACATGCTTCCGGAAAGTCCCGTGTACACAAGGTTCAAATTAGCAGAGAACAATGATGCTTAAAACCACTATCACAAAAGCCGCGACTGTTTTAAGTTGAATTAGGGTGATCCATGTCATCCTGGACACTGAGCCAGGACAGGATTTGTAAACTACCGATTCAATTAAAAGGACCTGGATTTCACTTAAGCGCTGCATTCTTGCTGTGTGCTGACTGGTCAATCTCCAATAATCATGCGTGTATCACCAATGTAAATGCGAAATGGCTGGACGAGTCTTTCAAATCAAGGAAACGATCCAGTCAAAGCACAAGAAGAACTGAACTATTTAGCTGAGCACTGGAGCCTTTCAGGTTTAAAGTAGTTAAAGTAGTTACCTGAAGTAGCTCAAAGCATCCAGGATGACAGGGATTATCTGGTCACCCAAGTTAAATAAAGAAAATAAAACAATTCCAATAATAAAAACATTATGGATCTTGCAGCTAATGCTGCTTGGACCCCTAATTTGACCTTTCGTAACAATCTCTGACCATTAAATATGTAGGTAATTCACTTACGGCTCAGCAGCGGAACCAATATTTTTCTGCACTGCAAATGTAACCGTTTCCTTGGGTTTCACATGTCCTTTAGGGGCGTATACGCAGTCAGTTTGGGCCACTTCTGATTGGTGAGTATGACTGGCACCCAAGGAGCACGGCACTTCTGATTGGTGAGACTGACTGTCACACAAGGGGGACGGAATGAATTGGCAAAACTATTCTCACGGCAGTTCTAAACCCTGGGTCAGACATGCTGTATAATGCATATCCTAAATCGCAGCCTTTACGATTTACCAATTGCATTGTTTAAAACCACGATTTAGACTTGAAATCGATAAATCATATAGCCCTAGGCTACAACATACAAAGCACAGCAGATCACCAATGGATGGTATTCTGTGTTTAAGTGCTGGACATTAAGCAAACATTACAGTGATGCAGGCAGCCAGACAGTGTGGGAAGAGCCCTGGGACGCGGCACTTAGAGCACACAGAGCCCGGCTCCCTCCCGCTTATATAACCAGACATCACTCCTATTCCGTTTCACTATTTATTTTTAGTTGCCCCTTTCATTCGCACCCTGAGTTTGTGCTGCTGCTCAGCTAGCAGGAGGCACGGCTCTCTCATTACAGCCTTTATTACATTTCTGATCTGATGGAAAAATGCACATACAAAGCCAAAAAGGTACGGCATGGTATGTAAATCCTTGGCTGCGGGATGCATGATACCGGAATCTACCACCTTCTCAGTGGAGACGCTAACAGAATTCCAGGCAGCTGAATTCGGGCTCATTTTCCAACATTCAAGCTGCTCTCTGCCAGGCTGTCACTCTTTGTAGGCCGTTCCCTTCAGCACAGCCGCATGCTGGGAATGAGTGCAGTGCTCTCAGGCAGCTGTACAATGCATAAGATGCATGCAAACATCTGCCTTGAACGCCTGTCCTGCCGCAACTTGGGTTCCCCTTGGGCTCTGCGGCACAGGAGATGGCAGCTTACTGGATGATCAGAGTGATGCAGACTCGCAGCATTTAAGGCCCGAAGGTTACAGCATGGTCGAGTACACCAAGGTGCACGTAGTCTTAAGCTGGACCTCCAGCACCTTTCATCATAATCTATCCACATATAAACCGGAGGAATTCTGGTTGGATTTTACTGAAGGGGACTAGAGTTCACAAACCCCAGGAGTACAACAGCACAACCTCCCCCAAAAATGAGGGTCTCAGCTGAGCGGCCAGAGATGTTCCGTGCCCCAAATGGCAGAGAGCCCCAGCTATTTAATATGACTCAAATACAGCCTCTCGCCTTGGGTTACAGCCATAATCCTTATTTCAGCACATTCAAATCGACTTTACATCAGAATGCATTATACGGACAACACCAAACAGACAAGCCTGCAGCTCAGCAGACGTTCCCATCGACCCTGAAAACCAAACCAGCACCAATGCGTTTTCCCCCGTTTTGGAATGCTGTGCCCAGAGCCAGCGCTAACGTCACCTTTTAAACCACTTAAATGCTGCCTTTCCAGTAAAGTTTTACTGTATAAAGGATATTTAATATGGTTCTCATTATAAGTCAGGGGTGAGTTTCCCCGAAAACTTCCCAAGTACCCTGGAATAGTCTTTAATAGTCAATAAGGAAGCACATAGGACATGGTTATGACAGCAATGCAACTTTTCTTTTAACTATTGTGCCATTGCTCGTCCCAATAATAATGACACACACATATTGGTGTGCACAGGTGTTTTATAGAACAAATAAAAATAAAATGGTGTGATGACAATTTCTGCACTGTTATATATATGGAAAACACCACTTTCTCTCATGCCACTGTCAAGTAGTTGTTGCATGGAGTGAATATTGATTCTTCAGCCATCGATTTGACAACCAATCATGTGTTACAAGGTCGTTTAAGGTTGTTCTTAAGAAGCTCTCCATAAGCAATCGCTTAAGAGATTGTTCGGGAAACTGACGCAGGAAATTAAATACCTTTTGTAAGATATCTTTAAAGTCTTCAAAAGACTAAGAGTCACCATTATCGGGAAACGCACCCCTGTTAATTTGTTCATCTACTGGATTTTATGCCACTGTATAGCTAAAACAGGGTCTATTTGTACTGCAAAACTGGCTCATTTTCATTTCTGTTGTCACCTCTGAAGAACTTCCATCTACCCTTCTGACCACAATGCACCGTCACAGAAGCATGTACAGTTCATCCCCATATGGGAGATGGTGTCACAGGAGAATATGCACCAAGATGTGCAGCCATTATACAGGTAAGGGCATTTCCCCCCGAGGTGACCCAATGAAAGAGCTATAAATTAGGCCACAAGTCCCATTACACGCAGAGCCACGAGGTCGGCAGCTGTTCAGACAATAAGAGTAATAGGAGCTCCGCAACATCTAATGTATAAGGGCCGGGCTAAAAGTGCCCTCTGGTACTAAAAGTCAATGTGACTCAAGAGCACCTCATTTGATTCTGTATTTGTGCAGGGGCCACATCCTCGGGAGGTCCACCTGTGGCGTCCACCTGTGCCTGACAACTCCAGAGGCGCAGAGGCACGTTAAATGTGCCCCGACACCCCCCGCAGTGGAGTGCTGACCAGAGAACAGCAGCCTGAAGGGTGCCTTAGGGGGCATCACCGACACGGGGGCGTCTCTGCTTAGGGGGCACCACCACCGACACGGGGGCAGCCTGAAGGGCGTTGGGGAGCACCGGCGCATTTCTGAACTCCTGCCTCGCTTACCTGCGCGCCAACAGACCCCTGCAGCCATCAGTGGTCAGAGATGGGGGAAATGCAGACATTACATTTTTCATGATTTTTTGACTTTTGTAGAATTGGTTATTCAAAAACCCAAATGAGTGTTGTGCGAACCATAGACCCAGCTGAGCGGCAGCCAATGAAAGGTCACCCGTTGTATGGCGTGTGCTGTAAAGTCTGAAGATCTGGACAGGAGAGATGAGTGATGCTTAAACAGCAGCTCTGTGTCGGGTTTACAGCAGCAACAGCATAAGTTTCCAGACATGCGTGGCTCTTTGTCTTCCCCTTCCTCTTTTTAACCACTTAAAATTCAGCATTTGAATTAGAAAGAACCTCAGCCAGGTGCTCCAGGAGCATGCCAGCCGCTAACTAAAAGCGCACCAAAAATGCAGAAGATGATTCCAATTTGGGCTTATAAACCAAGCAGAAGTACAGCGGCAAAGACGACCAAGAGCGCACAGCGTTGGGCAGGCCCTGTGCCAAGGACTGGCCGGCAGAGCAGCCGGTACCTGTGTTGAAAGTGCCGTCCGGAATGAAGAAAGCGCCCACTGTGGCACCAACCAGGATCAGGAGCTTGAAGAACCAGAACCTAAGGAACCAACACAGGAGGCTTCAGAACCACAAGTCACCACCAGCCAGAACCCAGACAGACTGAAGTGCTGTGTAGCCCGGTGGCTCAGCCATCTGAGCCCATACCCACAAGGTCGTGGGCTCAAATCCCGTGGGGCAGGGAAAGTACTCATGTCAGCAGTTACAGGGGTGCTGGACACTAGCTGCCCCTGCACTCTGTCCCCAAAGCTGCCTCTAACCAGTATATATGCATGTCAGTGTCTGATGGAGAGCCGGACAGCATGTGTGAGAACTCCCCAGAATAAAGTACCACTATTCTGTCCCCAGCACCCTCAGTCAAGGCTTTTCAGGAAAAGCAGAGCATTAGCAAAGGCCATCCGACTTCCCGGTCTGCTTTTATGCAGGATTCGGGCTGCACCCCATGCTGGATAAAGGAGGGGATGAGCAGAGTGCTGGCTTCGAGAGGCCTCCCAGGACTGTGTACGGGTTCGCGGGGGGGGGGGGGGGGGGGGGGGGGGCAGGCGCCCCCATACCCCTGGCGCGCGCCGCCGACCCGGGAACTCCGCACCCCC
>JAODKM010000126.1:25394124-25409613 GCA_026780845.1 Petrocephalus sullivani
CGCGGTCCAGCGCGGGAGGGGGACCGAGGCGGGTGCCGGGACAGAGGCCCCCGAGGGTTATGCTGGTGTGTCGGGGGGGGGGGGAGGGGGACGGTCGTCAACCGGGATCCCAAGGTGTTTTGTTGTGTGGTGGGTGTGGCGACACACTGTACCAGTGCATGCTCCCCAACCTGACCTGACCTGAGTACTGAAAAGCAGACACAAAGTCAACTTGCGGTGAAACACAGACTAGGCATGGCACGAGACCTCACACCACATGTGTGCACATGTAAAGGCAGGCCTCCTCTCGTGTCTCTTAGCGTGTCAAGGGCAAATCCAGGGCACAAGGACTACAAATGCGATATAGGTGAAGCTACTTCTCAGTGATTTTAGTGTCTGTGTGGCGACATGACAGTGGCACTCATTAAATAATCAGTCAATGATCAAATAATAATCCTAAATGATACCAAGACAGCCAAAGTCTCTTATGAGTCCCATGTTCAGAAATCAGAAAGCACCGCTTTGTGTAAACAATACCGCACCGTATGCGGTTCACACTCATTGCAAATACACCAAATTAAAATCTGCATAACTATAATAGATGATATGTGTAAAACAGTCCTTCAGTATAATAAATGCACTTTTCAAATTCATTTTTCAAGTGCATATCCAGTGTAGGGTTTTTGAGCGTTTGGAACACAGTAATAGAGCAGGAGAAAACACTGAACAAGGGTGCCAGGCCATCACAGGACACACAAACAAGCAATTCACCTGCAAGTGAATTGCACAGATATATACACATGTATATGCACTATATGGACAAAGGTATTGGGATGCCTGGCCATTACACATGCAGGAGCTTTTATGACATCCCATTCTAAATCCATAGGCATCAATATGGAGCTGCTCCCCCCCCCCATTGCAGCTATAACAGCTGCCACCCTCCTAGGAAGGCTTTCCACAAGATTTTGGAGGGTGTCTGTGAGAGATTTTTGCCTTCCTGGGAAAGACTGACTATCAAATGCAGTCTCTC
Organism: Petrocephalus sullivani; assembly: GCA_026780845.1. Taxonomy (NCBI): domain Eukaryota; kingdom Metazoa; phylum Chordata; class Actinopteri; order Osteoglossiformes; family Mormyridae; genus Petrocephalus; species Petrocephalus sullivani. The sequence goes on from JAODKM010000126.1 coordinate 25,395,137, forward strand.
TGCATTTAGGTATCTGATTTCTTGTAGCTGCAGAGCAATGAGCTGCAGAAAAGGGATTTCCCCAAACTGTTGACACAAGCTGGAAGCATGTCTTGCATACCAACATGAGTGCAGGACCTCACAAATGCTTTTCTGGATGAATGGACAAGATTTACAGTACAAAAGGTACATTACTGTGCAGAAGACTTAGGCAGACAATGAAAATGACATTTAAATTATCTTGATGATGATGTAAAACTATGCTATTATGCATGTCAAAGTGAGTTAGCTTAGCCATTTTACAATTTCTGTTAAAATCACCTTAGTCTTTGCAACTGCCATCCAAAATACCCATGTATGTCCATGTTTGGACAACATTTCCAAAATCATGTAGTAAGTGTTGTACATAAAATGAAACCTCAGTGCTTATATTTATGCCAAATATAACCTAAGAACTCTACTTACACCTGTAACTAAATGCAATGGACCTGTACACCTACAACCAAAATCATCCTGAATTTTATTTTGTTTTGATCCGGAAAATACTTCTCCAGGCCTATGTATAATTCCTGATCCAGGATGGCCTTGAAGTTAGCATGATTAAAGGCACACTGGTGTGGCCTGCAGAGAGCAAAGTCACCTTAATGACACAGATTCCAATGTTCATCCTAATTAGCCAGCAAAATGATACCTCCTAGAGGAACTCCCAAAAGTAGGCAGTGGATTATTCTTGAGGTCTATGTACAGATCTGCTTAAAATTTTGTGAACCCCAAACCTGAAAATTCTAACAAACCCTTTGTCATATTCTTACTATAAATCAGTCTTCTAGGGTAATCAGAAATATTTTGGGTAAGACTTTACTCAAGGCCACATTACATTTTTTGTCATTTATAAACACATTCATAATAAATAATAATACATTTATAAGGCATTATAAACATGGCTAAAACTATTAAAAAGGCATAGCATACCATAACCATGTGTATTAAGCATTATGAATGCTTTATAAAGCTTTCATCTATAATGCACTATAGATACCTTCATGGTGCATTATGATAGTTAGTAAAAGCATTAAGGATGCTTTGTACTGCATTATAAAAGTATCTATAGTGCATTATAGATGAGAGCTTCATAGAGCATTAATAATGCATAATACCATAACTATAATGTGTTATGCCTTTTTATAACTAGTTATAGGCATGTTTATAATACTTTATGAATGACTGATAACAGTTTTTAGACTTTATGGATATGAGTTGCATAGAAAGTGTTACCATATTTTGTTTACAGTAAAATCCAGAATGAAAACATCTATCTGCCATAACTGATTATCTAGTACATGGTGGTGGTGAGTGTGGAGCCTATCCCAGAATTCACAGGGCACAAGGCGGCACAAGTGTATTGCATGGCAAACACTGGGGGCAAATTAGAGAACGTTATTAATTAACCTGCTCAATCAGATGAAGTGCACACAAATCCAGTGGGAGGAACTGAACCCAGGCGTGAGGCTCTGCTGGTAGCATCTGAGCCCAATTGTGATCAAAAGAAAATATCTGCAAAAATAAAATATAGGTACAGTACCGTGCAGAAGACTTAGGCAGCCAATGAAAATGATGCTTAAATGATCTTCATGGTGATGATGAAACTATGCTATTATGCATGTCAAAATGAGTTAGCTTAGCCATTTCATAACTTCTGCTAAAATCACCTTAGTATTTGCAGTAGCCATCCCATATACCCATGTATTTTTTTACTTGACCAATAGCACTCCTCATATAAGCTAATCAATATTTCACTGACATTTGAGGTGCCCCTGAAGAGAGGTTTGGGAACTGAAGTAGTGTTCAACTAGCCATCCAGCAGGAACTTTTTGGAAAGCAGAAGAAATTCTTACTAGTTTTTATTCTGTTACACTTCATTTGCAAATGTTATAATGCTAAATTGTGTTTTTCGGTTCTGAGCAAAAGTTCACTGACTACCCAAATAAATAGCTTAAACCATTTCTTTTGACTGCCGAAGACTTTTGCACAGTACTGTATGTGCAAAAATAAATGCTGCACACGGCTCCTTAAGTACAACGAGCTGCGTTACTAATATGCTGCCAAGTTAACTAATTACAGATCCAATCACCGAGGGGAAACTGGGTGGTCCTCTGCTATATAAAGGTAGGAAATCAGTTCAGTGTGGTCTTACCCTTAGTGTAGCATAACGGGGTGTTATCTAACCAAATGTCAGAAGGCGTCAGGAAGCATGTGAGAAATACCCAGTGGCCTGGGTGTGCTTACAAGCCCATTGCGAAATCTGGGATTCTTCAGTGTGATGTAAAATAGATTTAAGGTCATGATGACTCTGCCCTCATGCTACGTGCTTCAAGATGGTCCCACTGCACGAAGAGAATAGTCACTCACATTATCGCAAAGAAACACTGAGCTGCAGTACCAGGCAGAGCTGGACACAAAAACTAATAGTCAGACTTCTTTATTTTTACAACTTCCTACATGTTAGAATTAAAGTGACAACATCAAAATGACATAAATGGAATTATGCTATCATTTAAAAAGGTGTTAAATCAAAAATCTCTCATATTTTGGAATCTCCACTGTAGCCACCCTTTGTATTGGTGGAGATCTTAGTCAACTCCATGAGGTTAGCGCCTGAGATCTTTTTCCAGTAGAACTGAAGGAGTTCTGACACTTTCCCATCACTTGTTGGAAGTTTTTCCTATACTATCCAGTCCAACTCATCCCAAACCACCTCTGTTCAGCCTAAGTCCGGTGACTGTAGAGGCAAGGCAATGTGCTGCCTCACTCTCCTCCTCCTCACAGGCTGGAGGTGGGTCATTGTACTATTGAAAAACGAATGACAGTAAGAGTTCTACACATCCACAGAGCTGCAGGCTCCCGCAGCTGCCTGTTCGTCTGTGACTCAGATTGAATACCAAAGTCATGAGGTTGGCTCAGAGGAAATGCTTTCTTCTAGGCAGGGAAAAAGGACCACGCCTAGCTTAAGTTCGCAAAAGACCATCTGGATGATCAGCCCAACAGAAATGACCCGAGACGAGCTGTTCATGCAGGACGTGAATCTGGAATCACTGAACCAGTTCTGTAAGCACAGAGAAAAATCCATGGCTGCTATAGAATGTGCCATAGCGTCCTATATTAGGCCTGCTTCTGCATCGCTCATATTTACGTTCCATCCATCTTCCAACCACTTACCTGGTGCAGGGTTACAGGTTAACCTGGAGGGCATCCCTGCCCCCGTTGATGGAAAGCTAGTCCAGCCTAGGGCACATGCATACTATGGGCAATTTAGAGACTCTGGTCAGAAACTGGGGTACACAGCCCAACCCTACTGCAGTTTTTAATATGTGACATAGCAGCTCAGGATTCTCGATATCCTAATCACATTCTGGAGATCAAATGAATAATTCAGAAAAGCACGCATGGTGAGAGGTTTGCATGTATTCGCACAGCATTTGAATTTGTGTTGGAAGTCCTCCTTTTTTTGGGCTGATAAGCCGGATTTAATTCTCCCCAATAATCAGCCAATTATAGTGCAGAGCACAGGCCGCCCCCGTAGGCAAAGTCAGGCACATTTTTAAAGAGTGAAATCTCCTCTTTGTGTGGCGGACTTGTTACCTGAGCTTGCAAGTTTGAGAAACATTTGTTACTCGGACTACAGAGAGCGCTGCCGACCGCTGCAGCGTCTGTGCTGGACAAATGGGAAGCAGGTGAGATTTTGCTCTTTTTTTTGTTCATTCTCTCACCACACTGTGCATCACACCGGAAATTAATACAGAAATCAGTTCAGCAGAAGCAGACACTTCTCACTTCTAATACTTTCAACCACAACCGTTTCCTCCATTCAAGGTTTTTGGGCATACTCCAGTAACCTGCGTGTTTTTTTTCCTTTTTCTCTGGTGTATATAAGTTGAAATATAACCATAAGTGGAGGCAGCAAGTTTTAGCTGGGAACATGACTGGGATGCTTAAGTCAAGTGGAGACCATTAGTTACATTTAGTACAATTGGTCGGCAGTTACGGGAAAATCGGCTCTGTTAGAAACATCAGTTAGAATCTTACTTAGAATCTTAATTTGGATAGAAGGCACTCTCCAAGGGCAATGTCTCTGAACTGGTTCAAGAACTGAGTCACCACCAGGGCTTGGGAGGATGCATAACCTCACAACGGCGGAAATCAGCTGTGTCAGCCTGACATCAATATGTGACGAGACAGGAGCCTGTGTCTACATTGGGGTGACCCACTTCTTGATTTATAATGACAAGCCTGCCTATTCCTGGAAGCAATAAAGAGAACTATTGTTATGTGTGCGTGAGAGATGATAATGCATTGCTTTAATGTGTTAAAATTTACTGAGTGGTTGAAAGTCCTGGTATGAAAAAAACGCCTTGCTTCAAGACATCTGTTCAGTAACATCTATGGTTTTTTTTTATATTATATTGATCGAGCCGCTTTAAGATAATTTCCACGTTGACCCTTCCGATAAAATGCTGCATGATTTGTGTACTGGTTGAAGGGTTACAAAAGCCACAAAAGCTTTATTTACATCAATAAAATTTCAAACCTGTTGAACGACACGGCGATTCCGGCAAGTAATGTTTTGGGAAGTCTGACAATAAGGCCGACTCGCTTTCGATCACGGCACGCTACCTCGCCTGTGTCCTTGCTGGAACTAAACCGGAGACGTACCAATTCGCTCCGAGAGAGCAAAAGGGGGAGTCGAATATCTCCACTGCTTCCCATTTTGCTTTATATTGTCGAAAATGACCAAACGAAAATGTATTTCTCAGAAAATACAGAATAATACATAAACTATGGCATATAAATCCCACTCTTTATTTCCCAGGTTTAGTTTTCCAGCCTGCTGGCTCCAGACCCCCCCTCGACGTGCTTTATTTTTGGTAGCGCCTCCTCAGTGATACCCTGCGCGCACTCAGAGAACAGGCACTACAACAAGGTGTCACTGCCGCTCGGGCTGAGGATGCTCTGAGCTGACGGAGCCGAACGGCTCTTTTAACACGGGGTAACAAAATATATATACAGAAACTCTTTGGATTTTGTGCCTCTCATCCGCAAGCACCGATTTCGCCACCGGTAAGCCTTCTTTGCTGTCTGTGTTTTCAGTGGCACTCCGCCGCGTTCTTGGGAAAAGCTTCGGGGCATCGTTAATGGAGTAATGCACGGAGAAATGCTGTCATTTATGCTTGAAACTTGAAACTCAAATGGCCATCCGAGCCGATTCGGGTGCAACTTTCTGCAACTTAAATATATACAGGGCCAAAAATGTTATTACTGTTCATCTAGCAAAATAATAATAATAATAATAATAATAAATCTGGTGTCATTGCATTACAATGTATTACAGAGCTTTTCGGTTGCACTTCACTTTTTAGGTAAAGATGCTTGCGATCCGTATTTAACTTTTCCCCCAGTCCCCCTCCTGCCTGGCACGCGCGCCCCGCAATTACATTTCAATTGCAATTGATGTGAACCTCTCCGTCTCTCTCTCCCTCTGAATCAACGCTGCAGGATAAACAGCTCGCAGTTTCGGAGGCGGCACTTTCTGACGCCCAGCCCGGGGCTCTCTCTGCCCGCCGATTATTATAGCGGACTTGTTTACTCATCCGCCGATCGCAAATGCAGCCACTGGAAAGTTATACCCCGGGGCTGGAACCCGATTTCGGCGCCGATGCCCCTCGCTTCCCGGGAAAGGTCCTCGGAAATACGCGCTAGGAGCGACCATGGAGTCTAAACGCGGGGCTGCTGTGTGCATCCTAAAGGCAGAGTCGGCCGATTCTTTATTTGTAGCGATGAACACCATTAAACTGAGCATTGGAAGCGCTAAAACGTGGGGTAAAATCTAATAACATAAAGCTAGTCATTTCGATTCCCCCGTGGCCCCGGTGTCTTTTTTCTGGGTTCCTATGGGGACCGTGATATATTACCCTGAAAGGGGTGGGGGCCAGCATCATCCCTAGGGGCCATGCTGAGCTCTTGGAAAACCCCAGTCCTGAGCTCCTATTGCGGTCTGTGTATTGTGACAGTGCTGGCTAATGTTTATGACCCTCCTTTCCCCCAAAATACACACAGACACACACGCGTTTGTATTCCCCTCTTAGTGAGGAGCGTCCATTCATTTCTATGGGAAATACCCTAATCCCAAACACGACACCCATAAACCCTACCCAGCCCTAACCTTAACCATAAGTAACCAACACAAATACAAGACTATTGGCATTTTTACTTTTCTGCTTGCACTCACAAATTTTTATAAAATGAAGTCTGAAGTAGTGCGGGCCGAAATGACCTCATTGGTCACGCATTTTTGAGGATTTGCTGTACTTGTGAGGTCCTTTGGTCCTGTACACACATACACATGCACTCACACACACACACGCACACAGTGACAGGTGAGATATCCTTCCTGCATGTCAGGCCGTCGCATAAGGGCCCACCGCCATGATCTTACCCCTTAGGTCAGTGCCTTTGCTGGGAGCTGCCTGGTGGTGTTTGTCAAACAGCCTAAATAAATAACCAGTGGGAATATACTTCGGTCCCTGTTGCCTCCATTTAAAAGGAATATGTAATAGTTCAGTTATTCAGAATTTACTTACATGGTACGCATTTAGTCCAAAAAGAACACACGCCCAAGGGGGGCTGGATGTTATGGCAGGCAGCATAGCACACAAGGCAAGGGACCACCCTGGAAGTGATGCCAGCCAATTGCAAGGCACACACACACACACACACACGCACATTTCAGAGATGCCAGTTAGCGTGACCGCATGTCTATGGACTGGGGGCGGACACTGACTGAGAGACATGCTAACTGCATATACAGCATGTAGGTGGGGTCAAGCCCCCACCAGTGAGCATTGCTACATTCCAGCATTCCACCCGCAGCCTGCAACAGTTCATCTCAGCTGTTTATTTTACTTTCTTTATAAGCAGTTGGATTGACGAATAGCCAATTAAATGCTGAGTGTTCTCCGGCATGTACATGCATACATCAGCACAGAGCAGAGCCGGCTGTGTGTCCCTGACAGTTTGTGGGCAGCTGAGCCACTAATGATTTTCATTATCTTATCATTAAACTTACCCGGGCTATAGTTTTGTGCTCACGTGTACCCGTGTGCGAGTGTGTGCACGTGTGTGCGTGCTCCTGTGTCGTGCACAGCTGCCTCACAGCTAGCATGGGTGTGTTGCATGGGATACCAGCACTGGCCACACTAATAAGTAAGCAGGTAATATTCCAGAGGTTAACGACGTAGAGTATAATTACAGTAGAAGGGAGAAAGTGGAGGTAACAGTTAGTCATTGTCGAGGATATTCATTCTGTGGGAGATGTGACTGCAGAGGTGCAGCAGCGCCGCACCCAGCCAAGCCCGTTGCTTTCTGGGAAAAACGTCTGGAAGGCAGCACGGAGGGGTGCAACCGCAGGTGTGTCTGTTTGCGTCACGCAGTGCTGACTGTTTGGAGAGAGGAGCTCCTGGTCCTTTTGACCATGCAGGGCCCCACCCACCACTTCAGGACATCATATGGGTTGGGAGGTGGGTGGGTGTGGGCTGGAAGGGGGGGTGGCACAAACAGCTGACACGAGATTGGGGGAGGGGGCGTTTCAGGATGTAACCGGTCTGCTTTTATGAATGTTCCACGGGATTGTCTCAGCAACCCCCCCATGTCAATCACTCTACTTAAATTTAAATTGGGAGCAGAGCTTGGGCTGTGAGGATCACTGTATGCTGTTAGTGGGACCACCAGCCTGGTCTCCATGTCTCGGCAGAATCCTCCACCGAACAGTTACTCCCTGCGATCTGTCAGCTCTCGTTACGCCAGGCCTGCGGTGTGGCGTACCTGTACCAGCCCAGAGCGGGTCCCCGTCGCCCGAGGCCGCCCTCCGCCTAGGTCCAGCCGTTTCTCCAAAGGGTGTCCCCTTCAATACTCTGGATGGTATGAGGAGGCCCACCGATTTCTGTCACTTTTAGTATCCGTCATATTCACCGTGTCACATGCCCAAAATAGACACTGCTGATTGGTTGCTAGTTCTTGACGTTCCCCTCACAATGGAAACAAGCACATTCTGGTTGAACACTGATGTGCTGCAGAAAAACGGCAGTTTCGTAGGAACACAGATGTTATGTAAACTACCTCTTCTTTTTCACCTGTGTCTGCCTGGGTTTTTATTTTTACTGTCAGGTCTTAATGTGTGCGGTTTAGGTAGACTGGAGTCTGTAATTTGGCTGTAGTGTTTGAATGTGTGTGACTGTGTTGGTCTGGGATCCCACCCAGGGTGTCCCCTGTCTCTCAGTGACAGATGGACGTATGGATGTAGTACAATGCCGAGTTCTTTATGTAGAATCAGTGCTTGACTTAATTTTTGTTCATTTTTGACTGCTGTTGTGCTTTTGGAAGCGAGGCCATATAGCATGCAAAAAAATGTACCAGTAGAAATTATTAACCTTTATGTTAACCTAAGGTGGGCCATTTCCAGACACGCCTGTGATTGATTATTACGAGCAATTTTTCAAGACCCGTTCAGCCGGAGGCAGTCAGTGGCCCACCATCACGAGAATCACAAGCCGGCATGAATCCTGAAACCTGGTTTGGAGGCTGGGTCCTGTTTTTCACTTCTAGTCAGAGGCATAGCTGTCTCACTGAAGATAATTACTTTGTTGAGGGTGCCGGGCTTGCCAGCGACAGACAACAACCCGTTCAATCCCTTAAGTGTTCGTGGCCAGATCACTGAGCCCTCTTAGGATATTAAACATCTAGTGCATATGTTACATGTAGGGTCCTGCACCTGGGCTGACAAGGGGAAGATATATTTCTTACCCCGTAAATGACATTCTACCCCAGTAAATATTGCGAGCTTAGCCCGCTGGACAGCCGGCTTACATGAAACACTGGAGTTTGGCTCCTGCATTGCTGTGGCTGAAATAAATCAACACGATGAATCATCCTTTTGTGAATCGATTGGGAAAATATTTCCACAGAAGTAGAAGGAGTATCTTCTTGTTTAGCAAAAATGCCTGGCGCTCATGTTGATGTGGAAGGCACGTACCGTTTATTTATCGAATCAGTTATTTTAGCCAATACAAACTTTCATTACTGTGCTGAATTGCTTGTCTGTGTTGAATAGCACTGTTGCTGCGGTGTTGTTATTGCAGCTAGAAGAGGAAACCTTTTTTTCTTATTTGTTTCTAGAGTAAAAGCGTGATTTGCCATCTGCTTCCTATTGCTATATTAACAGGGGAAAATATGGTTGTGGGTGACGTCACGTCTTCGGAAAGAGGAGCAGGGTATCGAGGCTGTTTGCAGACTGCAGTGAGGCACGTGGACTATTTAGGTAGTATTACATAATGCCAGTTAAACATATTTAATGTGGAAATGTGAAGGGATCGAGGTGAAACCCATTAAAATAACTATTTGTGGTTTGGCTGTTTATTTGCGTTGAGGTCTTGTTGAGAGATAAATGTGACTGTACACGTTAGCCTTTCCATCACCCCCCCCCCCCCCTTGCACCCCATCTGGCCACAGGCTAGATAAAGCCTCCAGCTGTGGGTTTGTTTAAGTGCCACCGGTCGCCGCTGATCCTCGACAATTCAGGAGCCTTATGCCATAAGCACTGACATTGGCTCTGAAACTGAGCCATGTTCCTGTTGTCTCCTTTGCTATGAAGCTTAGCGAAATGTTACTCTGGGGTACAGTCCCCCTTGACAGAGTGGGGTGACCAGGCTCTGAGAGACCCACATCACAGAAACACCTTTGTACCACCCCCTGGCATGCGATGCCATTAGAGGTGGAGCCATATTATATGGGGGCGGGGCTACACTATATGGAGGCAAGGCGATCCCATGAGGGGGCGGGGCTACACTATATGTAGGCAAGGCGATCCCATGAGGGGGTGGGGCTACACTATATGGAGGCAGGGCAATCCCATGAGGGGGCGGAGCTACACTATATCGAGGCAGGGCAATCCCATGAGGGGGAGGGGCTACACTATATGGAGGCAGGGCAATCCCATATCCCATATGGGGGTGGGGCTCCATTTTTATAGGGCGGGGCTTTAAGCTCCAGTGGCAGGTGGCAGGTCAGTGTGCTGGGCCACAGGTGTATGGGAGTGTTTGCATTTGCTGAAAAAGGCACGGAGGATCACCGCTGCCCTCGCTTTCCCAGCTATGTTTTCTTTTCCTCTGCCGCCACCCCCTTCCTGTTAGTCTTTGCGAGACCTCCGGCCATTAATTTTTCATACTGAGCGACGACGTTTCTCCTGTACTGGGTATAATACAGCTTCCTGCTTTTGTACACGCTGTTATACAGGCGCTCTGCCAGCCATTGTAAATTAGTATGTTTGAAGTGTTTAATAACAGTAACTTAACGCAACTGATTTAACCTCAAAGCAGGGGCATGGGGGGAATGACTTGGGGAGCTTCAGCGGCTGGTCCTGGTTGAGGGGATTCAAGGATGCTGGGGGTGGGCAGCAGCTTTGAAGTTGCACATAGCCGACCCCTCCATGCAGTGTGGGAGGTGTGGGGGACAGTGGGAGGTGAGCTCATCTGCATGCTGCCGCAGAGATGTCCTCCAATTGGCCTTGGCGGGTCCAGGTCTCCCCAATCGGGAACCAGCAAGGTGAGCTTGTTCAGAAGACAGACTCTTCCCTCAGCGAATCAGCTCTCACGACAAGTTCTCTCGCTTCACCCACAATCCTTTGCTTTGGCCTGCTACCAGAAAACTACAAATGGCAGTGGGTGCTCTGACACTGGCTGAGTAATCTGAGGAGCTCTGTCTGTGGGCTGAAGCCGGTGGCCTCTGACTAGAGATACAGGCTAGATTTCCATCTTTGATAATATCATTTAGTAGTGTGTGAGGTTCCTATGGCCTGGCTCCGAGGTGGGGGGTGGCAAATGGGGCAGGTGTGCAGCTCGTGGTGCAGATTCGCAGGCGGGACGGTCAGTGGCACATACGGGGGAGGGGGGGGGGGCTTCCACCTCTTGGCCCCATGTAGGAACGCTTTTGTTCTGTGTATTTATCACTAGCCTGCCATGTGCGTGCGTCTCGGAGAATCCGAGCGCTTCGCTCGGAGGGGGGTGGGGATAAGCCGCACCTTTCAATTGGCGGGGAAAGCTGAGATGTGCAAAGTGAAGGTCACCAAAGATGCCTCCGCCGTCTGGAGCTTCTGTGTATGAGGGGAGGGCGAGGTGGCCAGTGATAGGGGATGGTGCTGCTTTTGCAGGTGATATCTGCCCTAAGGCGCACGTGCCACTGGCTGGCACCCGCAGGCAGCGGTACTCTTACCGCTGAAGGGCACTGCGACATGAATCCTGATTAAATATCTGTATGAAACATGTCTGCATGCAGGGCAGTGCTGTAATGTGGAGGTCAGCAAAGGAGCCTCTCACCCCCAGGGCTGTAGACTCCATCTCTGGGGAGTGTCTTCTCTTGATGTGCCTCTGTGTTCAAAAAACATCTGCTTATGTGATTTGGTGTCTCTGTGTTACCTATAGTGTGTGAGTGTGTGCCCTGCCAGGGACTGTGTGCCCTCCGCTTCCTGGGATAGGCTCCTGCTCACCGATGTACAGTAAGTGGTTATGAAGGTGGGTGTCCATCCACGCCATTTTGAGTGGGATGGGCAGATGAATAGATGAATCGTCATGTATTGATTATGTGATGTTTTGGCTATGTTGTGGTTAGTGTCACAGTAACTACTAGAGTAGTAATAATTAATTGTTAGTAAGATATTAGCAGGCATGTGCCAGTTGCTTTGTAAAAACAGGTGACTAAGTTTATTTTTTTCTTCAGTTGTATAAGTTTTTATTTTTTAAATTGGCTTGAAATATGTCACTGCTGTATCAGGGTAATCATTGTCTGTTTTCAGGGCTGTTTTATCCGATTAGCTTGAGTGAATTTTTTTATAAGCTAAAAGGCTAAGTTAAAAAGTAGACTAAAATTCATCACATAAAGTTAAGCAGTACTTGAGCCCGGCTTGTCAGTACAGTTTCAGCGGTAGATGGGGTCACATCCCCCAGCCAGGCAGGTCCAGCGGTAGATGGGGTCGCATCCTCCATCCAGGCAGGTCCCACGGTAGATGGGGTCACATCCCCCAAGCAAGTAGGTCCAGCGGTAGATGGGGTAACATTCCCCAGCCAGGCAGGTCCAGCGGGAGACGGGGTCACGTCCTCCATCCAGGCAGGTCCCACAGTAGATGAGGTCACATACCCCAGCCAGGCAGGTCCAGTGGTAGACGGGGTCACATCCTCCATCCAGGCAGGTCCCACGGTAGATGGGGTCACATACCCCAGCTAAGCACGTCCAACGGTAGACGGGGTCACATACCCCAGCCAGGCAGGTCCAGCAGTAGATGAGGTCACATACCCCAGCCAGGCAGGTCCAATGGTAGACGGGGTCACATCCTCCATCCAGGCAGGTCCAGCAGTTACGTACGCCATTCAAGTTGACTGCTGTAGTACTGTGGCTGGAACTAATAACCATCCGGTGCACCCCTGCATAATTAAATGTCATACCACTTTATCCGGGTTTGAATATCTGTCTCGCTGCCCTTAGAGCCACGGTGATGTCTGTCCTCCTCCTTGTGACAAAGAGTTTCAAGCCGTATCCACAAAGGTGGCAGCTGTTTCCAGCCCATGCCTCTGTGTTTCCACAGAGACGGTCGTTGACAAGCAAGCAGCCAGCTCCTGCTAATGGGGGGTGCGGGGTAGGGAAGGGGGGTGATGCCAGTGGCCTGCCAGCGTGCCTCACTGATGTCTGGGCCTCTACCACTGATCCAGTAGTGGATGGCAGGGAGGCGGGAACCTGTCCCATGCAGCACAGGGCAGGACACACCCAGCATGGCATGCCAGCCAATTACAAGGCACAGGGAGCAAGATGCCAATCCCGCCTGAGTGAGACACCAATCCCACGTGAGCAAGACACCAATCCCGCCTGAGCGAGACACCAATCCCACGTGAACGAGATGCCAGTCTCGCCTGAGCGAGACACCAATCCCGCCTGAGCGAGACAGCAATCCCGTGTGGCTTTGGATCACACCTGGAGTTCTGTGCAGTGATAGCAGGCATGGTGGCCTGAGTGGGAGTGTGAATGCAGCCATGGCTGGCACTGGAGTGGGCCACCAGTGATTATTTTAATCCACTCCCTGTCAGGTTGTTATTGGCCCTCCTCAGGGCGACCCTGTCTGCAGCAGATGACACACATTAATGGCAGAGCGCTTTAATGTGCGGTAGCCAGTGAAAGTCTCGGGATTGAACAGGGGAATGGGGTACTACCCTGGGAAGCCAAACTGCTCTCTCACCCCGGTTGGTGAGAGCGAAGCGAGTTGCCCCCCCGACCTTTACCGTTTAAATATGCTTGTTAATCTGTCTTCAGTAATTACGTAATCGCTACGTTTTCGCGTAGTGCACGCAGTGTCATGCCTCGGGTATCGACTTGCTTGCAGAGGTGGCCTGTCGATGACGCCCTGTCGATGACGCCCTGGATTCGCGCCTCTGACGCCTCAGCATGTTTCCCCGGTGTGCCGGTGTCAGCGGTGCTGCGTGCTCGTGATGGAGAGACAGCTGTGTGTGTGTCTCTGTATCTCTGTGTCTGTTTGTCTTTGTGTGTCTGTGTGTGTCTGTGTCAGTGTAGCAGGAAGTTGTGTGAGTAGCCAGGAGCTGGTTGGGTGCTTGATAGGGTTGGGCGATATTCAGTTTTCAAACGCGATACGATGTCTTTTAATAATATCGCGATATATGGTATTATCATACAGACGACTGCAGCACTGAGCAGACCGACAAAAGTAGCGAATGATTAGAAACAAAGCTCTCTTATTGAGTTCTTAACAGCCTCTATGCAGGAACTGAGCAAGCCCTGAACCAATCACAACGCTGGAAGCACAAGGAAGTCAGATACCGGACTGTCAGGTACACACACGGTGGGGGATTTATACAAAGCTAGGGACACTGGAGGATCAATCAGGGTTCACATATGACACGGGTAACATATGCACCACAATAGGGAAATACAACTATTTCCAACAACAACAGAATAAAGGGCTAGGTACACATTGCCCGCGAGCATGCTGGGATATGATAATCTCCCCCGGCACTACGTTACTTTTAAAAAGCGTCACTCATTAACAAAAAATTGCAGGATTTGGCCACAAAGGGGCATTTCACTGGTGTCTCTTAAGCCCCTTTCAGACATGCACTGCCACCCGGTACTTTTTTAGAAATTACCTAGAGGGGCTGTATATGTGAACAGAAATGTCCGAAACAGTCTTTACCCTGCTAGATCTATAATACAAAGATAATTTCCAATTGATCCTCAGGCATGAATGGAGCAGGAGAATTCAGCGCGAGCGAGTGGGCATGTTAATGACGTTTTTATCATGGAGCTGATGCAAAAACGGAAGAATATGTAGCTGCTTCGTGCCGGTATGTGTAACACTGACAATGTGTAACACTGACATTGTGTAACACTGACAT
>JAODKM010000126.1:25426896-25453644 GCA_026780845.1 Petrocephalus sullivani
ACTGCAGGAAATGCCCCCTTCCACGACGCCCCCTCCCCGGTACCCGTGCGCTACACTGGGGGCACTGCAGGAAATGCCCCCTTCCACGACGCCCCCTCCCCGGTACCCGTGCGCTACACTGGGGGCACTGCAGGAAATGCCCCCTTCCACGACGCCCCCTCCCCGGTACCCGTGCGCTACACTGGGGGCACTGCAGGAAATGCAGCATTTCCATGACGCCCCCTCCCCGGTACTGCCCCTCCTCAAGCTTCAGTACACGAACAAATTTAGCTGGTTTAAATAATATTTACAGGGAAAAAACTAAGTGTGACAAAAAAGGAGCCATTTACTGACAACTGTATTTAACCAAGAAATAACCATCCGACAGCCCCTGCAATCCAACAAACAAATAAACAGCTGGACATCTGAAAGCTACTGTGTATCACAAATAATACCAGTTAGCTGGTGCAAGAATATGGGTGAATAATGAACAATACAAGAGCCCTTAAAGAGACAGTAGTTAGAAAAATAAAGGCTTCTTTTAAATAAAAGAAATGCACTTGCAAAGTATTTTTAAAGGTTGTTTTTCTCAAATGCTCACCAGAGAGATAGTGGCATATGACAATGTCATACTGCATCTCATGCATACTTTTATCTCATCCTAAATGTGCCTGAGATAGACAATAAACGTAATATGCAAACACATTTTTTGAATGTGTATTAAAGCTTCATGTTTGAAGCTTTAATAGTTCTGGATGTAGGTTGTTTTCATATAATCCATAATAATTGTTATCTTTTTAGAGCATTTTCATGTACGTTTAAGAATGCAGAATGAAGAGGCTTACTGTAAAATGCCTGCAGTGTACTGAGAGATCCATCAGCAGTACACGGGGTATACGTGCTCAGCAACCGAGTCGCCAGCGTATCTGAGTCAGCATGCTGTCTGCTTTAACCTAGAGTGACTGCGACTGACTAGGAACACAACGGGTCCTTCTGGGAGTCTGGGGCCCAGTGGGGCTGGCAGACAGTAGTGCACTGGCCTAGTGTTTATCTTTATATAAAGAAATCAGGGGATAAGACCACACTGGGGAAAAGACAGCAAAAGAACCA
Organism: Petrocephalus sullivani; assembly: GCA_026780845.1. Classification (NCBI taxonomy): domain Eukaryota; kingdom Metazoa; phylum Chordata; class Actinopteri; order Osteoglossiformes; family Mormyridae; genus Petrocephalus; species Petrocephalus sullivani. The sequence goes on from JAODKM010000126.1 coordinate 25,427,986, forward strand.
AAGGTTGACCACAAAGCTCCTGCATCCTCGTTGTAACCAAGTGGACAAGTCTGTAAAGAGAAATTTTAATATTACATAGGTTGAGGATCAAGAACAGTCATTACAGGCTATGGGAGCACTGGAGTTCTGATTCTGAAGGGAAAGCCTGTACACTCTCAGGCTTCAATTATTTATTAACCAATCACAGGTTAATGCATGATGCAGGAAATGCTGATGGTTTGCAAACTGCCTGCTCAATTAACTGCTAAGCAGCATGTGCGTGATTAAGATCAGTGCACTTTGCTAAAGACTTACCTACGCCATAAAATGGGAATATACGACTCATTTTGATAAGCAACTACATTTCCATCTCAGACATAAGATCAAAGAAAAACAATCTCTGGGAGACTTCACATGTTTATACTAACACCATAAATCTGGAAGAGAAAGTGTTCACTAACGGAGACGTCCTGTGTTTGCTCGCACGCTCATTTACATATGTAATATAATTGTAGGCCAGGCACATTTGTTTCCAGCTCCTGTCACTTCAGACCACTCAAAATTAGCAAGCACAACACGGGGGAGGGCGGGGGGTTCAACGGGAGGTGCTGTTCACGCAGGCGGGGGCGTTATGTAACACGGGCACACGCCAGGGGGAGGGGTCTGTATTCGCCCAGTCCTTAAGGCACCTGGGGCATGGGCCAAATTCTGACTTGCTTGGTGTTGCTTAGGGACACCCAAACGCGGGCACTCCCAGCTAAATATCTGATGGAGGCACTGTATGGGACACGACTGTGATAGAACACTGTATGGAAACACAGATATGAGGGAGGCACTGTATGGGAACAAGGCTGTGATGGGGACACTGTATGGGGACACGGCTCTGTAGGGGCACTGTACAGGAACACGGCTGTGATGGGGCACTGTACGGGGACACGGCTGTGATGGGGACATGGCTGTGAGGGGGGCACTGTACGGGACACGGCTGTGATGAGGCACTGTATGGGAACATGGCTGTGACGGGGCACTGTATGGGACATGGCTGTGATGGGGACACTGTACGGGGACACGGCTGTAACAGGGACACTGTACAGGGACATGGCTGTGGTGGGGCACTGTATAGGACATGGCTGTGATGGGGACACTGTACGGGGACACGGCTGCGATGGGGACACTGTACGGGGACACGGCTGTGATGGGGACACTGTACGGGGACACGGCTGCGATGGGGACACTGTACGGGGACACGACTGTGATGGAACATTGTACGGGAACAAGGCTGTGATGGGGCACTGTATGGGGACATGGCTGTGATGGGGACACGGCTGTGAGGGGGGCACTGTACGTAACACGGCTGTGACAGGGCACTGTATGGGACATGGCTGTAATGGAACACTGTATGGGGACATGGCTGTGACAGGGCACTGTACGGGACACGGCTGCGACAAGGCACTGTATGGGACACGGCTGTAATGGAACACTGTACGGGGACATGGCTGTGACGGGGCACTGTATGGGACAAGGTTGTGACACGGCACTGTACGGGACACGGCTGTGATAGAACACTATGCAAGGACATGGCTGCGATGGGGCACTGTATGGGACACGGCTGTGATGGGGACACTGTACAGAGACACGGCTGTGATGGGGCACTGTATGGGACACGGCTGTGATGGGGCACTGTATGGGACACAGCTGTGATGGGGACACTGTACAGAGACACGGCTGTGATGGCGCACTGTATGGGACACGGCTGTGAGGGGGGCATTATTCGGGGACACGGCTGTGATGGAACACTGTACGGGGACACGACTGTGATGGAACACTGTACAGGGACACGGCTGTAATGGAACACTGTACGGGGACACGGCTGTAATGGAACACTGTACAGGGACACGGCTGTAATGGAACGCTGTACGGGGACACGGCTGTGACGGGGTACTGTATGGAGACACTGGCATCCGAACAGCGATTCCAATTTGTCAAGCTGGGGACAGGCCTCATTCCACAGTGGAGGAAAACACGCACATCCGTGCCGTATCCACGTGAGTGGGAGTGCCGCCGTGCGATGCGCTTTGCTGAGGGCGGCTCTCGGCACAGGAAGGCGCTCGGTTGCCACGTTTCCCTCGGTTTCTCCCATATCCCCGCAGGGTGTGGGGGTGTGCTGCTTTGGCATGGCGGCTCCGCGGGGCCCAAGGCGATGGGAGTGTGATGGCAACCCGGGACCTCGGCTGGAACAATAGTCAGTGTGGGACTGAAAAAAGGCCCGGGGGGCGGGTGGGTGAGGAAGCCCAAGCAATCCCACGGGGAGGGGGTGAGGATAGGGGAGAAGAGGGGTCTTCACCAAGATACAGTGAATGTTAATTATCTCTCTATGCCAAAAAGTAGTATTTTCATGTTCTTTCAACTCAAACACACTTAACAGCATCTGAAAAACAAAACATCATTTCTATCAGCATCCACTGTCTCTCATTCAGAATCTCTGTAATAGCTGGCTATATATAAAAAATATGCATATATATTCTTTATATGTATACTTTATATTTATATATATATATATTTATACTTTATATGTATAAAAGTATGTATACTTTTTCTTATATAAATTGATTGGCCATATCTTTATACATGCATCTATGATAGTTGGGGTCATGTGATATTTCTCCATCCTTCACCACAGTATTTGCCAGTCTGCTCCTCTGGGACACACAGACTCTCTGCCTTTATACATATATATACTCCCATGCACAGAGTTGCTGAATACACCCATGGGCACCGATTACAGTTAAATCCATCACCTATTTTCAGCTGCAGTGACACTGAATGGCAGTGCACATGCAGAATGGAGGCTAGTTGCTTTTAATTAATGCAACTTGCTAAATGCTTTGAGTGTCGTAAATCAGAAAATTAACACTGCATCAGTGTGTTGTTCCTGCAACTGGGAGCATTTTTGGTCTGTTTCCTTACAATGATGTAATCTGTATAGAGGGAGTGGGATTTGTGCCTGGGCAGAAAAAAGCTGGCCAATTACTGAGGAGTGCTTTTAACACAGGGCTATTTTTGCTCGGCCACCTCTGAGGCACCAGATCAGCCTTTAGACTGTTGCTGCCCTCTTGTTCCTCAACAAAATAAATGCTGTATGGTGTGGTTTCTGGGACTGCAACACGGGGGAAACGCAAAAGGGGGGCCGTTGGTGATGTGTGGTCACACGTGCGCCGGATGTTTATGTTGAGGTTAGACACCTCACCCCCCAGCACGATTCATTCATGCTCCTTTGTCTCAGGGAGCATCCTGGGTGTGCCACGAGCGAGCGAGAGACTGGGTCGCGGAGCCGGCCCGTGCAAGCCATCTGCTCCTCTGCCCCGGGGCTCAGCACCGGCTGCACACCTCCCTAAACAAGATTAATGGGACCGGGGCCAGGCGGAGGGTTGGAGGCCAGCCAGGGGAGGGGGCTGCAGCACACTTTGGGAGGGGAGGGGCAGCTGGTGGCACTTAGGGGAGAGGCAGCAGGTCCCTGGTCTAGCATGGTCAAATACAGTGAGTGCCACCATTGTTATGCTACCATATAACTTTTCAGTGTTAAAAAGATCAATCCCTGGGCATTCAGTATATGAAAGGCGGCCATTTTTCATTAGATCCCATTCAATATGGCCATAGGCACAAGCGTTCTGTGTCACTTGCTGCTGTATCTGTAATTACGACCTCTATGCCAATAATCATGACCCCTGTGCCAGTAATCATGGCCCCTATGTCAGTAATCATGACCCCTGTGCCAATAATCTTGACCCCTGTGTCAGTAATCATGGCCCCTATGTCAGTATTCATAATCTCTATGCCAATAACCATGACCCCAATGTCAGTAATCATGATCCCTGTGCCAGTAATCATGACCTCTGTGTCTGAGGCAGTCTGAGGTGCAGCCAATCAACAAAATCAACTAATGGCTCCATTTGGTGTCTCTAAGGTGTGTAGTGTTTCTAAGCTGCTTAATAAGGAAGTATAAACTACAGCAAACAGAGCCACAAGACACGTGGACCAAAGGAAGGAGCAGGGCGATTTTATTAGGACTCACTGGATGTACTGGGCAGGAGATTGCAACATATAAATGCTTAGAGTTTTGTTTACAACCTTAAACGACCAGCGAACCCACAAGGCCAGACGACTGCTGGCACTCTCTCCCTAACACACACTATAAACTTGTTAGATACTCTTGCGTCATTTGTCTGAGGTAAGTAGAGGAGCTTGCCCCCCAACCACGACCTCGTCTCTGCCCAAAACATCAAGCCCACCCTGCCCCAGAAGGATTTTTTTGTTTTTGAAAACTATAGACAGTGGTATCCCAATGTGGAGGATCAGACAGCCAAAACTTAATCTGCTTAGCACAACAAGAAGTGTAGTATTAAAGTATTCAGTTAAATAAGTTTATGTATGTTTTAAGATGTCACCTAAAATGAACCTATATGTGATATTTTGACTGTATATGTGAATGTAATGCAACATGAGCATAGAAAACCTAACAGCCTAGAGCCTACATATCTAGTTAAGAGCACATGAAACCTGGTCTACAGTGGGATTGACTGAGGTCAGCAGCCTCTAGGCAATACAAAGCATAGAGTGTGAAATATTCACCATGCTCACTCTCTGCTCTTGCAAATAGCACAGCAGCCCCTTGGTCCTTAAAATCTATGCTCAGCCTAAACCTCACAATGGTTTACATTCTGTTTATCTTGACAGTGCTATGCCATCCCATGACCTCACAAAGCTATACAGCTAAGCCCTGGTTTTAGGCACGAGTACGGGCCCCTGACTGGACTGCTATTGATCTAGAGGTGCTGGAAACAGTAATGGCAGATGTACATTAAAGTAGGCTAACCGACAGTTGACAGAACCGGCTGCTGGGATAAGAGACTTCATTTTCCATTGATGTTTTATTTTAAGACAAATGCGGAATGAGGCATTGATTAGTATAGCAGTTTAGGAGAAACAAAGCATGTATGGGCCACTCGCTCTCATCTGATCCTGAGATCCAGTCAGCCAATAAGATGACATAGGTGGCCGCTGGGGGGGTAAGTAATTTGCTAAGTTAGTGCCCCTTCAGCAAACGATGTACTAGGCGGCTGCCTAAATCACTTACAGCTCTCCATGGGCTTCGACCAGCACTGCACAGAGCTATGCCAATTGGGCTTCTGCAAAGCAACGAGTCTGCCACGTTTTCGCTGCAAATAAAATGAGATTTCAAAATAAATAAATCTAACAATTAAAAACAAAGAAATATTGTTCCCGGAGCACTAAAAAGTCAGCTCATGAAAGTAAAGGTCTGTGCGTGCACCCAGAATAAATTTGCACGCGAGACAAAAGGCCAACGAGGACCTGATGTTGAGACAGCGGCGGCATCGATCGTAGGATTAAAGAGGCCTCTCTTCTCGTCACACGTCGCTAATCGGATGCTGCCTTTACATGCACTCGTGTGACTGAAAGCCCCTTCTGTGACTGTGAAAACATGAGGCCTGGTGGTTATAATGGATGAAAAGCGAGCCGCGTGGAGGATGCTGTTACATAATCCGGCCCCCCGCCGGGACACTCCAGCGCCATTCCTGCATTTCGCACAGTCAGACTTGGACGCTGAGCCGAAGTGACGGAGTAGCCGGCCCTGGCTCGGGATTTTTTTATTTCCTTTGTTCCGAAACTGTTACTTACTAACCATCAAAGTGGTTTGATCCAGGCCGTGCTGGGCAACCGTATCACCAGAGATGAGTCTGAGCTAAACCATTCACAATGGGGGGGAGGACGTCCCCACACCATAACCAGTTTACTGTGATCTTTGCATTTCGAGAGCCTTTTTCAATTCAATCTAAACTGTGTCCTGCCAAATTTGAGCTGAGGGATGCCTGCAGGCATTGTGCTTCCATAACCCCCATGCACCTGAGAGAATGACTGGGAAAGTGGACCGAAAGGAGGAGCAGTGACCTGCTGACCCCACACCATGGGCCACCAGATGGCAGGAAGAAAGGAGAGTGGAGGGTGGGTCAACAGAGTAGACCATGTCTGTCTGTCATATCCCGTTGCCTACTTGCTAACTCCCTGATTTACTTGATTAGGCATATAACTAAGAAACAAACTGCTGCACTGAGGCATTTCCTAAAAATGACCTTCGTCTTTCCTTTATGGCTTTTTTTCTTCAAAGGAACTGTGGACACCAGAAGAAAACAGCTTAAAATGTAAGACGACAGATCAGGTGTTATACATGCAGAAATGCACTTACAGAATCAATAAAAACCAACAAACAGAGAAAAATGTCTTTAGGGGTATTATATCTGACTAAATTGGACAGTGCATCATTGTCAGAAATGGAGGGTAAGAGTGTAAGATCCTCTAATGAGGCATGATTTTCCCAGGATGAATCATAAAGAATAGCGATTTCATAAGATTGTAAGGCTTAAACTCAACTATTCTACTTATAATCAATCATTTACTTGCTCCTCTTCCAAGCATTCATCCAATACAGGGTGGTAGAGAGCCTGGAGCCAAACATATGCCGTACAGAGCACAAGACCTAGACAGGTCACAGCCCATTACAAGGCACGCACACAGTCAGTAACTCAGAAAACCTAACGGCATGTTTTTGGACTACATGAGGAGGCCAAACCTGCCAAGAGGCCGTCTTCAAAGGTAATGACATATCTTTAAGAACAAAGATCAAAATAGTCCAGAGCACAGTATGGTTGTACCGTGAATTAACAGGAAACTGTGATGCTTCCGAACAAACATTTAAGAATACAATACACCGAACAGAAAAGAAAGAGGTAGATTTGTGATCAAATCATGTCTGAGCGTATATTTAAAGCAAAATGACCAGAACAAAACTATCCTATTATGGGTAGATTACAAGAAGAAATGGTGCACTGGACAAAAGCCGTAATGCTTGAAAAAGGAAAGGAGGAAGAGAACATCCAGTAATAAGATGGGCAGACACAGCCATCCTGACGATGAAGCTTCCATTGGGAAGCCGGGAGGCCTGGAGGAAATTTCTGGAGGAATGCTGTCTATATGGCTACATGGAGTCAGGACATCAATTTGATGTCCTAATTATGATAAGACTAAATAAGAGGATGATAGTAGCTCTTGTTCCGTACCCATGACTGGAGGAAGTATTAAATGTAAAATAATATATTGTGAAGCCGGGCAGCCCACCTGCAAGCTACTTATGACGTATGACATAAATGGCAGAAGGTACGTTCAGGAACATGCATGAAACCAGCAAGAGCGAGCCAGTCATCGGGAGCGTATGTCTGCCGGAATAACATGATCTGTTTAATGAGGTGCCAGCCAGGATACCCCACTCAGCTACACCCTCCCACTCTCAAAGAACTGCAGTTTGCCCACAAGAGGCTACAGCAACCCGACAGTCATGGCTGAACTCCATTGCAAGATTTCATATAAAGACATTTTAATGCCATATGCAGTTTCAGAGTAAATTCCTAATTGATTACTTTGAATTTGTCATTCAAAAAACAAGACATACAGTACAATACAGGACTCTTTTAATGCACTGACTTATGTAGGACTGCCTTATAAAGGCTGCTGTTTTAACTAGTGAAATGCTGTAATTTAAGCATGAAAACGAGTGCAATCGCTCGTTTATGTGGCGTAACCCAAAAGTTCCTTTCCAGATCTGTGCTGTTTGTTATTATTTGGTATCGCATACCGTCGTGTAGTAACTACTTGTTGCTTTGCAAAAAAAAACGCGGACAGGTCTGAACGGGAGCGTAGCCGCCGAGGGCGCAGTGCGCGCTGATTCATTCTGACATGCAGTCGGGGTATCTGTCAATCTTCCTTTTTTACTCTCTCCCTTCGAATCACGCACGACGGTCCGTGCTCATAGAAGATCACTTGAAACAAGCTAGTCCATATCGCCCTTTCCAGTTGATTTACCCCATTTTATACGCCCACAATCTTTTGATCGTGAGAATCGATGCGCCCCCCCCACACTCGCCAACATCGCCCCCTTTTTCACAACAGTTTGTTAGCAGGTATGGCTTCTTGGCGTGGGAGATTAGGTATTAGTCTTGTCGCCGCCGGTGATGGTTAAAGTATTGTTATTTTAAGCGTAAAAGAATATTTGCGCAACGCCGCGTGTTCTCAAAGAAGCTATAATTCGCAGGCATATATGTGTTTGTGCGTATGTATGTATGTATCTGGTATGTACGACACATGCAACATATTATCTTAGTAAATTACTTTGCAGAATAAAGCTATATTGCATCGACGTAAAACACGTTTAAAAAAAGTATATGCAGCTGAGTCAACTAAAGCGCCGTAGAAATTAAAGTAGAAAGTTGAAGGAAAAAGTCGTTAAATGTACATAAAGCGTCACTGAAGTTTTTAATGTAGGCGAAATCAAGTCAACAAGCCACTATTACAAGTACTTGACAGGTAAAAACATGGCTGATTAACAGAACAAAAAGCCCACTACCCCACTCCGCCACTCCCGCGGTTCGATTTGAGCGCGCGTTAACAGGGCTCTGAAAACTACAGGTCCCGGCGTGCCGTGCGAGCCGCCATGTTTTTATTAGCAATTACCCAATCAGGCTTCAGACACGGCGTGACGCCGTTCCTTTGGTTCTGCTTTTTGCGCGAACGGCGGCGCCTGGGCTGTAGTACGTTTCGGCGCGGGAAGCGGTCGCGGGGAAGCACGAGCGCTCGCAGCAGGGAAGGTGGGTGCGCCGGCGTGATGGGGGGCGCTGCTGCACGGGATGCGCCGTTTGGGCACCGCGACGAGCGGTGCACGGGCAGCCGATCGCAGTGATGCGAAGCATGCACGCGCGTGTAGCACTGCTTACTCGTAGGTTAAGTTTGGGTCGTTAACCAGTGGCCCCAGTTACCTGGAGAGATTAGGGGTAGGATTACCTACTTTCTTTTGTGATTTAAAACGCGGGCGCTTAAGTGTTTTAAAGTAATTTGGTTGCATATGCAGATATGCGGTGCGAATTGGGGCGCCGTCGGGAAGCTCCTCTTGGGTCGGAGCCGGTACTCGCTGGCTAGTGCCCGGGTATCCGCCCGGGTTCCTCGCCAGCGGGTCTTTATTAGCGGGATCTGCGGGCGTCGGCGGCACTTAAGCGGGTGCGATCGTTGTTCAGAGGGGTGCTGGGCGCTGGGTCTGACCCCCGCACCCCGTATTGTCTGTGCTGTACCCCCCCGCCACGGGAGCGCATCGCTGGGGGCGTCTGGGGCGGCGGGCACGGGCTATTGTCTGGTGCTGCCCATTTCTCTGGGGGCAGTCTGGCGTCCGCGTGCTTCTGCGTTTGCACGTGAATTACCGCCCCCCAGGTCCGTGGTTTCGGTCGCCGTTGATTAAAAGGGGCGCATTTTGCGGGGAGGCTGCTTGGTTGAACTTGAGACTGTTTTGCGGGGGGTGCGCTGTGCTAGACGGGGGGGGGGGGTCCATGCTTTGTTTGCAGCTGCTCCCCCCCCTAACTTGATCTGTATAACAGCCCCTTTGTTTTGATAACAGGCCAAAGGGTCTTGGGAATAAGCCACGATTGTTTTATTTAACATTCGCACCTTTAATCGGAGGTGGACGGGGGGGGGGGCCGCCGCCGCCTTGTCGCCCCCTTGGTTTGGGGGGGTAACTCGCCTGTGAGGTGGGGCTTCCTTTGGCGGGTGCTGCCTGCTTTAATCCGTAGTAGCGCTCTGAGGTCCCTAAAGCCGGATTAATGCCGCACTGGCCCTTGGGGCGCCCCTAAGAGCCCCGTCCTGCCCTGCTTAGGGCCCCCGCCGAGCATCGGCCGCCTTACAGCCCGCAGGTGATCACTGGCCATCGGTACATCTGTCGGACGGTTTCTCTGCCCCAAATGTCTACGGATCGCCGCCTTTGTCGGGCGGTTATTTGTGAATTTCACGCGGTACTTTCCGGGACCAGTGGTTAATTTTGAACGAGACTTTATTTTAATATTTGGAACCGTATTGCTGGACTTGAACTTTAAGCCTGAAAAAGAACGCGCGGTTTGGATGGAGATGCGCACGTAATCGGTCTGTGCTTACGCCGTGTCACCGCAAGGTGTCGCTAGTGCACCGTCTCGGGTTATACCCCCCGTTTCATACAGGCCCTTTGAAATAATCTTGTTGGTTCCCGTTATTGATATGTAGGAGGGGGAACCATAAGGGGCCGCCGACGGTCCTGAGTCTTGGGGTTTGTCCAGTTACAAAAGACATAATTGCACACATTCATACCATTTAAATTTCTTTCTAGGTGCCTCATCGACATCCTTTGGTTCAAATGGCGTCCTCTGGTGGTAAGTTGGATTGTTGACATGGTCTGTTTGGGGAAGGTTAAAAATTTAATTGGTTACTTGAGACCTTTGTATATCATGGATTCAGATTGATATAGAATAATAACTCCATGTTTCAGTATTCCTTGACTGAATTTCAGGAAGAACACTTAATTTCAGATATGCAGGTCAAGGAACTGGACAAGCGTGCATCTGGTCAAGCCTTTGAGGTCATCTTGAGTCCGTCGGCCCCAGATGCCAAAGGGGACTTTCCCCTCTCTCCTCCAAGGAAGAAAGATGTGTCTTTGGAAGAGATTCAGAGGAAACTGGAGGCTGCGGAGGAGAGGCGTAAGGTACGCTCACATCCTCGTGTTGTACAAGCGGCCAGTGCTGAAAATGTGCAGTTGTCTCTTGAATGTGTCATTTGAACTGCACTCTTATGGATTAAAATGGTGTGTATAGTCACATGAGGCAGAGGTGTTGAAGCACCTGGCTGAAAAGCGGGAGCATGAGAAGGAGGTTCTCCAGAAGGCACAGGAGGAGAACAACAACTTCAGCAAGATGGCGGAGGAGAAGCTGAACCAGAAGATGGAGGTCAACAAAGAGAATCGCAGCGCGAGGATGGCTGCCTTGAACGAGAAGTTCAAGGAGAAGGTGAGCCCTCTGCCCAGCATGCGGCGTTACTGTCGCTGCCACACCCTGCTTCTGCCCAGCTCACGACAGTGGCTTTTTGTCCCGTTTCAGGATAAGAAACTGGAGGAGGTCCGAAAGAATAAAGAAACCAAAGAAGGGGGCGAGAACTGAGCTTTGCAGTTTGTGGGATGGAGTATGTAGGTTTTTTTTTTTTTTCCCCCTCCCTTATCCAAAGATTTTTCTTTTCATGGCCAGTATATGTATACTTGTTAGGTTCCCACCTTGTTACACTGAAGACAGTATCGGGTTTTTTCCCTGTTTCATGTGCTTGCAATAATGCCTGATGTGGATATTTTGTTTTCTATCTTGCAGTTTAAATGGTTGGACAACTAAACTAGTCTTTTTACCTATGAAGATGCATGTCCTTTATGCATAGGCTCTTAACATTTTCTGTTGCATAGTGCGAGTTAATCCGTATTTCAAAACCACTGTTCTAAAGTTGCACAGTTTGTCATGGTTATTTTTATTTTTTTAATTGTATGGCTTGCCTGTTAATTGCCATCTTGTAACATTTTACTATTGCTCTTGTTCATGAGATTGCAAAGTTTTTGAATACTGTCTTACTGGCACTGCGGTGGTCATTTAAATAAGCCACATTCTGACATGTATATCCTAATTGTACCATTCAATGTTCTAGAATGGAGGCCCCCAGACTTGGTCATTGTAATAGTTTTTCAGTGGGTAAGTGTTCAACCTCAACACTTGGTCAGATTGCTGCGTTATCAGTTTAAGTGCTGGCAGGTTAGGCGGGGGGTTTTTAGGACATTGGGTTGATCCTACCCTGGTCTTAACACCAGGCATCTTAATACCAGGTTTTGGGGCCACTATTCTGGGTGTGAAGATCATCTTGGAATGCACTTATGACATTTTGTGGTGTTGGAAACCTAGCTGGCTTTAAGGAAATTGTGCTTAAAAATAAAATGCAATTAAAAAGTGACATGAAATGTGGTCAATATTGGTAGTTTTGAAAGGTCTCGCGTCTTTGAAATTAAGGTACTATGATGTCTTGTAGCCCCTAGGCAGCAAAATGGCTCAGTTTAGTCAGTATTCCGACAGACTGAACGCTTCAACTTTCCTTTGTTTTCTGTGCAAAAGAAATTTTGCTTTTTTTTTTTTTGCCTTGATTCTGCTGTCATCTAGTGGCAAGTCCAAGAAACACTGCCTTTAGGGTGGGGCACAAATAAATTGTCAGTTAAATTTTGAGGCCCTTCCCAAATAAAACATGGCAGCTTCTGGAAGATTTCAGCTGCTTTCCAAGCATCTCTAAGCCTCTTAAGTATTGTGATGAATGTCTAGCCTAAATCTAGGTGGAGCTCACAGCTCCCTAGAACCTGGAATAAGCCATACTAGGAGGCCTAGCAGCTGGCTGTGGCTCTCTGCTCCACAGGCATGCTTGGGCTGCCGCTGAACACTGGAATTCTGGGCCGCTGGCTGACACAAGGCCGCCTTTGTTTCCCTAGATCCGGCCGGACTGTGATCGGATTATAAACTTGTTAGCTCGTTGTTGTGCTATGTCATATCACTCTGCCGGGTTACTTCGGGAGCCGTCACACATGTATGTCCACCGTCCTTACCAGTGTTTTTAATCCAATCTTTTTGGTCATGTATAATTTGTATAAATTGCAAGCCTAACTTGCCTAAGAGTAAATCCACTTTAAGTACATGGTTGTCGTATAGGCCCCCGTTTCATCCATTGTGCTGTCTTACTGCTCTCTGGGGGAACACCCCCCCCCCCCCATGACTTGGATGTGGGTGTCTTTCCAGTTTATGGTGGCACACTGGCAGCGCATTGAGTGAGGCTGGAGCCCTCTGTGGCACTCATCAGGTCGTGCCGTTCATGGGGAGATGCCTAACACCCTGGCTTCCGTTGCAGCGATTCTGGTCAGGACGAGCAAGGGGGAGCGCTGAATGCTTCTCTGCGCCTTCGGTGGGTCTCTGCGCACAACGGCGGCCTTTCATTGACATTGGTCACGCAGCCCTTTCACAAAGGGACATTATGGCCAGCAGCAGCAGTGTAGGAGACAGGGAGGCAGGCCTGACCATAGCATAGGGCCATGGAGTGCTGCAATCAAGTTAACAACTCAGTGAGTGGCAGTTACATAAACATACCACGGGGGCCTTCTGCAGTGCCTCCTTCAGGTGTGAGCTTTTCATTATCCCTCGTGTGATGGTTGGGGGGAGTCCTTCTTGTGCTGGTATTCATCATAAAGAAAGAAGTCTATTAAGTCTCTTAAAATGATTTTTTTTGTTCCTCAGCCACTACAAATCGTTTCTGCTCCCAAAGACATACGACCCATGTTGCACTAAGGGTATGGCTTTTTTCACCAATGAAGCGCCATACGAATCTGAATCTTAGTAACGAGTAATAAAGAACTGTGGAAATAATCGGTTTCTGGGCCCCCCACCACCACCACCATCGTCTTTGGTTATACAGGACACTACAGTCGGCAGAACTGAGCCCTTCAGATTCCTAGGCCCCGCCATCAAGTGGGACAGGCCCGACAGCACCTGAACTTCCTGCGTCAGCTGAGGGGATGCAAGCTGTCACAGACGTTGACGGTTTAGCTTGACGCGGCTGCAGTAGAATGCATTGTCACATTCTCAATTCCTGTCAGGTTTGACTCTGCATCATCATGCTCTAAGTGGAGACTACAGCAAACAGTGTGATGTGCAGAGAACATTACTGGCTGCCAGCTCAAGGCTGAGGAACAGGGCTAAGAAAACGCACCCTGGTCACTTGTTTTTCTGGCGCCTGCCTTCTGGGTAAGCTGTGAGGTCACCTTCTCAGCTACAGCAGCTACCACCCACTTAGGAAGCCTTTCCACAGGATTCTGGAGAGTGGGAATTTTTGCCCATTCATCCAGAAGAACATTTCTGAGGAGCAGTTAAGTTGGACGTTAAGGCCTGGCTCACAATCTCCTTTCTATAGGTGTTTGATGGGGTTTAGGTCAGGGCTCTGCAGTTCTTCCACACCAAACTCACCCAACTATGTCTTCATATCCTTCCCCAAACTGTTCCCACAAAGTTGGAAGCACATAATTGTCTAAAATATCTTATGCCGAAGCATTAAGAGTTTCCTTCACTGGAACTAAGAGGCCTTGCCCAACACCTGAAAAACAGCCCCATACCATTACCCCTCCTCCACCAAAGTTTACAAAGCAGTCAAACGGGTAACGTTCTCCTGGCATCTTCAAACCCAGACTCTTGTGCACTGAGCATGATCATGACAAAAGAATTTCCCTCGGGATAAATAAAGTTCTATCTTATCTTATCATCTTATTCGTCGGCTTGTCAGGCAGAGCAGTGTGATTCGTCACTACACAGAACATGCATCCACTGTTACAGAGACCAGTGGCTGTGTGCTTTGCACCTCTCTATGTAGTGCTTGGCAATATGTAACTGTTCAGCCGTGGAAGCTCATTCCATGAAACACCTGGCACACAGTTTTTGTGCTGTGGTTAATGCCGCATTCTCACACTCTTCAGTTATTGAGTTAACAGAAAGTCAGTGGCTTTTCTGCACTGTGCGCCTCAGCACTTGGGGACCCCGCTCTCTTACTCATGTGGTCTCTTTTGTTCCTAAAAAAAACTTTGCAATAACACCACTTACAGTCGTCCGTGGAATACCTAGCAGGGAAGAAATTTCATGAACAGACTTACTGTGGCATACTATGACAGTAGCACGTTTGAATTCACTGAGCTCTTTAGAATGACACATTTTTTCACAAGTGTTTGTAAACCTGACTACAGGGCTAGGTGCTTGACTTTACTATGACAATGGGTCTGAACAAAACACTTGAATTCAGTAATTAAAGTACTATTCCAATACTTTTGTTCATATAGTGTGTATAAATGTATATATAAAGTTGAAGACAAAGCTTGGGGTCAGGCAATTTACCAGTGCTGCTGGAATATATATATATATACACACACACACACACACACACACACATATATTTAGGGGAGTGGGGGAGGTTGTGTTAAACAGCCTTGTTGTCTCTCCGTTATTTACATATCTACATGCTTATTTGTGTATTTATTCATGAGAGGGAGAGACAGACAGACAGACAGACACACACACCTGGTGGTGGAGTGTGGCTCGGTGACTTGGTCTGCTATCTGTGCTCAGACCAGAGCTGCTGCTAAGTGTCCAATTTGTCCCCCTGCACTATGATAATTGCTGCTGTTGGGCGTTTTGCACAACTTCATATACTTATTGTGTAATGCACCTTCTCACTATTGTTTTGCACTATTGGCTCTACTGCACATAGGTTTGCTGATTCCAGCTGCTCAAAATGTATATATATATGTACATCATATATATATATATGTATATGTGTGTGTGTGTGTGTTTTCTGTTTCTATTTTTTTAGACTGTATAGGCACTAATAGTAAGAGAAGAGATTCTCCTGTATGTTCTGCACATATAGTGCAATAAAAGACTTTGACTTGACTTTATTTCTTACAGCTGGTAGAGTTATTTCACCGTTGGGCCCTTTGGATAAGGGCGTCTGCTAAATAAGTAAATGTAAGAGAATCAGCATGAGGGTGAGGTCATGGCATGAGCAACTAAGAAATGATTACTTATAATAGTTAAATCTGTATCAGTTGGTTGACTGGAGTAAGGCTTGTCCAAAAAGACCAGTTCATCCAGTATGTGTAAAGGAATCAGTAGAGCAGCTCAGGATACATTTATCATTACTTAACTAACCCCAACAGCATTTAGTATAGTGCGTTTTAACAATCATAATGCTTTACAATACTTTCCCTTCAGGTAGTGGAAAATCAGAAACAAATTATCCCATTGTTTCAAAGTGCACAACTTCTCGCCGTATTCTCCTAAGTGCAGACTTTCCCCGCGACCGGAGAGGCATACAGATTTTTACGAATGCACGAATAAAACACTGGAACGGCCTTTGTATGCTGTAAATGCGAACAGGCTGTTACAAGTTAAGCTGGAAACCCTTTTTAAAGCACAGCTCGTTCCCACAGCCCTGCCAAGATGTGCATGTTCCGGTTACTGCCCAGCCTCGAGAAACTGATCCCAGATCGGTCTATCCGAACTCCGTCCCGAGTCTCGCCGCTTTTGCCCGAACGCGCAAACAGGCACGGGGTCGGTGGAGGTTGCAGCGTGCCGACGGCGCTCGCGGAGTTTTAAACGCGGCCACCCCATTGGCCGAAAGCGACGGCACTGCGGAGGCCGTGCTCCCAGCTCCGCCCGTGATTGGCTGAGGAAAATGTCCGTCAAACCTTCGGCAATTTCCAGACAGACCACTGCCCGTATCTTAATAAGCCGTCCTTTACTAAGTCGACGACAGTTTACGGGTAAAAGGGATAATTCTCCTCGTCGCCTGCCGAAAATGCCGCCCATTGACAGCATCGGTCGGCGTCGCGGGGCGCCTTTGTGAGACTGGCACCGCGAGCCGCAGCGAGCAGCCAGCCGCAGGTAGGCGAGCGCCTTCCCCGACGCCTCCTCCGGGGCTCCGGGCTCGGGTGGCGAAAGGGGGACATTTCGCACGTCCATGCGCATGCATGTGATTCATTGTCACCGGAGTGTGGCTGCATTGCATGTTTTAAACGTCGGAAACGGCGGTAGGATGCATGTCGCAAAGGTGCACTGTAAGCCACATTGTGCCATTCTGCACGCACACAGATGCACAGTGTATCCGCATCTGTCACGTTATCATATGATTGCGGGTTATTATAGTACTGTGTTAGAAAATGACCAAATGGAACTACAGTCACATACGATAGCGGCGGTAAAATATTCCGGCCGATTATAGGGCAGAAATCAGCGCTGCGGTCTAAAATCGGCACTCATTTGCATGCGGCCGCTGAATTATTCACGATGTGTTTCGGGCGCGCCCGGCGTGCCGGCGCTGCGGCGGGGCGCGATGCAGCCGCTCCCCGGCGGCGGCGTGCCGGAGACGGCCCCGGATCGGGGGAGGCGTGCGTTACGCAACCGCCAGCTCCCAGACATGTTTCACCGGCTGCAGTTCCGCTCGCTGTCGCTGCGCGGCGTCGGTTCGACAAGATCCATTCATTCATTCGCCGAACTGTCCTTTAGTTCGGATGGACTTCCTTTTTTATTGGCTCCGTGTAGTAATTTTTACTGCATGGCCCTTACAGTATGTCCTCCCTCCCTTTTCTCATGTTATCTGTCACCGGCTCACTGTCACCCTGCACTGGATAAGTGGTTATGGATGATATAAATAGTTATACATAAAAAACACCACCACAACAGTCTATTTCCTCCCTTCTCCTGTAGGTCCCATAGTTGCCAGCCTCCCTCAATATGGCCACGGTGGTGATGGAGCAGATCGGGCAGCTCTTCATTAACGCCCAGCAGCTGCGGCAGCTCCGCCAGGTGCCCCGGCTGCTGGAGTCGGCCTTCCCCAAGCTGCCGTGCACCGTGGAGGCTGGCGACGTGCCCTGGGTGTTCCGCGAGCCCCACATCCTAGCCGGCTACCGCCCGCCGGACCAGAGCTGGCGCTACTATTGCCTGACGCTCTTCCAGCGCCACAACGAGGCCGTGAACGTGTGGACTCACCTGGTGGCGGCCCTGGTCATCCTGGTCAAGTTCCGGCAGGTGGCAGAGACGGTGGACTTCCTGCGCGACGCGCACGCCCAGCCCTTCTTCATCGTGCTCCTGGCCTCCTTCACCTACCTGGCCTGCAGCGCCCTGGCACACCTGCTCTCGGCCAAGTCGGAGATGTCCCACTACACCTTCTACTTCCTAGACTACGTGGGCGTGGCCATCTACCAGTTCGGCAGTGCCCTGGTGCATTTCTATTACGCCATCGAGGAAGAGTGGCATGCGCGGGTGCGTGGCGTCTTCCTGCCCGCTGCCGCCTTCCTGGCCTGGCTCTCCTGCACCGGCTGCTGCTATGGCAAGTACGCCAGTGGCCGGCTGCCCCGCGCCGCCCACAAGCTCTTCCAGGTGGTACCGTCGGGTCTGGCCTACTGCCTGGACATCAGCCCCGTGCTCCATCGCATCTACAGCTGCTGGCAGCAGGACTGTGCCGACCCCGCCGTGGTCTACCACGGCTACCAGGTTCTCTTCTTCGTGGCTGGCGCCTATTTCTTCGCCTGGCCTCACCCGGAGCGCTGGTTCCCTGGCCGCTGTGACTTTGTGGGCCAGGGTCACCAGATCTTCCATGTTCTGCTGGTGCTGTGCACACTGGCGCAGCTGGAAGCCGTGTGGCTGGACTACGGCATGCGGCGGCCGCTGTACGAGCGCCTTCACGGCGACCTGGCGCACGACTCGGTGGCCCTGTTCGTCTTCACGGCGTGCTGCAGTGCGCTCACCGCCTTCTACATGCGGAAACGTGTCCGTGCCCTCCTCAGGGAAAAGGAGGCGTAGGCGTGTGGGGGGAGCGTGCACTCACTTACTCACACAAGTATACACACACACACACACACACACACGCACGCACACACGCACGCACACACACACACACGGGTCAAGAGCTGAGGAGAAACACTGAAAGTTTTTACTCAATAACAGTGACAACAATGCCACGCTGTGCCCAAGACCTCATTGTCGTTTCCACCGGGTCTGACAGAACTCTAGTGAGCAGACCTCAGAGAGGAGGAACTTCTTATGAACTCTCATGATGTCTTGTGACTTGCGATGAATGCCTTTTGCTAGAGAGGGGCAGGAGATGGGGTCCCCTCCGTAACTGGCCTGACCCTCAGTAGTCTCTCGGCGTGTAAGGAGGCCCTGAAATAAGCCGAACCAAGTACCAGGATTTTCTGTAAAATAAGTCAGTCAAGTTCACTGTAAAAAAAAAATGGTTTCCTTAAAAAAAAATTAAGAACTTGGCCAGTAGGTGGGGACAAAGCTGCGATAATGGTATTGGATAGAATCTCCCTTATGGGAGGCTTATGCCGTAGGCTTAGCAGAGGTACTGGGCCTGCTCCGTGTAGAAGCATGCCCCTCTCTGCTGTCTCTGAGTACAGACTGAGTACAGAAATGTACATGAAAACCACTCATCCCTGAGCTGTTTGATCTCTGCCCATTGTTGTCGAGTAAGACCATCAAAGACTGTTAGACCCCCTGGACCTTATTTTGAGATCGTTTTTAGTAATAAATCAGGACCAGGTGGTTCTGCAGCTTGCAGAGATTTGGTGAACTTCCGCACTCACAGTTTCTGTCCAAAATATGGCATAATTTTAAGAAGGGATTGTCAGTCCTGGTCCTGGTGGGACAGCGTATGTGCTGCTTTTTGTTATAGTGCTGTTCCTAATTTAACTAATTTAGTCTTGTCAGTACTAAGGTTGGTAGCATTCTAGAGTTGTATATACACTGTTGCTTACCAGGACCAGATTTAGAGAGCCTTGGCTTGGATTGGAATATGTCACATACATGGATATTTGGTAGTATGCATGACCTTCGAAAGGCAGCACAGGTCAGGCGTCAACAACAGACCTCCATGCCACAGTCCAGAGGCCTGAATACTGCTGCCACGGAGGTAGGAGGAGTGATGGGGGTGGAGCTTGGAGTCAGAGGTGATGGAGCAAGAGCATAGCCGAAAGTAATTGCTGGTAGCCAAGCGTAAGCTGCAGAATCACTATGGAGACCGATGAGTAAATGTCCCATTGGGGTTATCCTTTAGAAACAACAAAAAAAGCAGTTACCTCAGTGGTGTTTCAGTCTCTGGTTATAACCAAATTACATACATTGTGAATTGTATCCCAGATGTATTAGAGACCTGCGATGGGTTGGCGCTCCTTTCTGGGTTGTTTCCTGCCTTGTGCCCATAGCCTCCGGGACAGGCTCCGGCCCTCCCACGACCCTGAATAGGACAAGCGGTCACAGAAAATGGATGGATTGGTGGATGTATTAGGAACAACAAAACCAACCACTTTTTTATGACGAGGTCGTAGTGGCCTCCAGCTTGGCCTGGTATTGTTCTGCACACAGTTTGCAGACATTTATTTACTTTTGTTTGTGCACCAGATGGACTTAACTGCCCTAGATTGCCGTTGTCTGTTCGCCTTTGGAACAAGGTTCCTTTTGTGTCTGAAAGGTCGTGCCCTTGGCTGTTGCATTTTGCATTCCACTTTGGCAATGCTTTTGTGCATAGTCCACGAAGGTGGATATTTTCAGTTGAAGTGCCACTCAGCACTTTACTCACGAAAGGCTTGTGTCAGTATGATACCTTTGAAGTCATGTCATGCACGTGTGTTAGTGTGTGGGTGAGACTGAGGGGGCTGTCCAGGGACAGAACCGCGTGGCCCTTTAATCTCGGGGCCTCTTTTTACATTAGTCTCTTGATGTACCTACAGAGTATCTATTCAAGCACTCGAGCTCTAAGAGGATCCTTTGATTGATTAACAGAGTTCGTATTTCACCCCAGTGCCACATAGTCTCCCATCAGAGGGCACAGAAAAATTAGGCTGCGTTCCGGAGGCTCACTTGATGATGTCATAGTGCACTACTGTTACTGAAGATGATGTCATAGAGGGAAGAAAAATTTGGAGATGCCTGTGCTCTTGCTGGACTACGCGCCTCAGAATGGAAGGCAAGAGCGATATAGTGGCACCGTCAGAAGTGATTCACCTGAAGGACGGGGTTCTACACAATTTTTGGTGGAAATGCTTTTTCCCAGAAAAAAAAAAACGCATGTGAAAGATTCGAGTGGGATAACCAATAATGCAAGAGCCAATGTTTTGTAAATCTCCCGCTGTTATCCAGATTGCCATGGTCTTGTATTTCTGTTCTACATTCATAAATGCTATGACTAATAATTCTCATTTTTAGTGCACATAAATTCTAATATTATGACCATGTACAACTGAGTTTAATATTATGTTCGGTATTGGTGTTATATTTATATTGTCTGAATATGAAATAAGGCCTTATATTTGTAAGCTGTGGACTGAGGGAATTTCAGAGCTAGAGGTTGCCAACATGTGTGCCATTTTGCGTTTGACGTGGCTGCTGTAACAGCCCATTAACTGACAAGTCCAGTATGAAAAGCAGACAGTTCAGATGATAACTGCATGGAGGGAAGAAAAGCTAGGTGGGAAATTAGGTCACAGACTAAGCCTGAACTTAGTGCTGAAGTCACAGATCGAAGGGGAACAGGATCAGTCACTGAGAATTAAGGCAAGGAAAGTGGCAGAGAGGAAGTGACGAGTCACAGCAGGGGGATCTGGTCAGCATGAGGACAAGGGGATCGCGCGACAGACTCAAGGGAACCCCGAGAGACGAGAGCAGAGAGATGAGGTTCCTGCAGGGGAAAGTAGGAACGGAAGCTGCTTAGAGAGGAATCAAACTAGTCATGCCAGTGCAGGCTGCCGTGACTCCCATGGTTAGCTAGGGCATGCAGCCTGAGGCAGTATTGGCACGAGCAGGGCCTGACCTACGAGGCTGGGCCTGAGATATGATGGGAATGTTTTGCAGAAGAAGCACTTATACGAATGATGCCTACAAAATAAATCTAACAAGAAAAGCCTGATTTGTAAGTTGATGTACTGTGGTATTTAAGCAAATAAACTAATGAAGTTAAAATGTCCGACTGGTTCTTTTGGTCTTTCAGCCTTATAGTAAAAACGTGTGGCTTAGGTGAAGAATACCAGTAAAGTGCTTAATACAAAAATTCTACAATAATGACGTCTGTTGAAGACTGTACCAGGTGTTTCTGGGATAGGCTCCAGGCCCCTACCAACCCTGACAATGATAAACAATTGGAAGATGGATGGATAGATGGACTACAGTAATGAATGTGAAACAACAATGCACATGATCCAAAGAAATTGTAATTATTCAGAATGTAAACAGCCTTTGCATCACAGACCAGTTAAATTTAAGAATTTTACATGGACCAGCCATTGCACGTGCATAATAAAGCATAAACTATACAGTGAATGAGGTCACTGTTAAGTACATATCACATTTACCTATACCAGACAATCCATGTCAGGGAGGTAAGCTACCATTTCAATGGAAAGGCCCTGGATTTCGCTTAAGCGCTGAGCTCTTGCTGCGTGCTGATTGGTCGGTCTCCTATAATCATGCACGTATCACTAATATTAATGCTGAACGGCTGGATGATTCTTTCAATCAAGGATACAAACCAGTCAAAGCACAAGAAGTGCTATTTAGTTTTCAGTTTTAAAGTAGTTTGTAAAAGCTGAAGTAGCTCAAAGTATCCTCCCTGACATGGATTATCTGGTCACCCTAATTTATTCCTAGTCAGGTGGAGCTTTAACCATTATTCATAACGCTATGTTTTCGTTGGGTAGCCATCGACACGATATAGTGTCAGGTCATTTTCAGGATAGTCTGAAGTGATGCTTCACCAACTTACATAATAGTAAAGTGCAATAAAACTTATTTGTGAAACCCTATCCCGTGATGATTGTTTCAAGGTTTCGTTTGTCTGTACACCCAAATGCTGCTCATGGCTGCCGTGTTTGTCCAAATGGTCTTCCCTCAGTGACTGGAGGGCTGACTGCCCAAACATGCGCAGAGGCGCGTTCACTCGCAAATTTTATTTTTAAAAAATTTTGTATTCCTTTTGTGCGCGGTTTACCGGCTTCAGTAGGAATCGGGATGCTGCCACCATGTGGCCAGATCAAGTATCGTTCGTTGCAACGATAAACCGTATGACTAATGTGACCGAATATAAAATTCCTTCTGCGTTATTCTCCAATTACCGAGGTTAAAAGACTCTGAGCTCGTTTAAAAGTGATGGGACTGTCATAAATTACGAACGACTGAGGTATTTCAATCGGGCTAATTAAGACTGATGCAAATTAAGGTCAGGAGGGAGTGAAAACCTCCTGGAAGGTGGGAGCAGGAGAGGTGCTGACTTACAAACCGCCGACAAAGTGAAAATGAGGGGGAGGTCTGATGGGGCGCTGGCGATCAAGACCTAATGCGCTACATCGACTTCGCTACGTTTGCATGTGTGCATTGATGCCCATCCATCTATCATGGTCAGGGAATGTTTGTTTATACCAGAGCCGCCAGCTCTCAGGCGTCTGGCGTGACACTAACACACTCAGACTCTCACGCAAGAAATTCTATAGTAAATCTATATCATTCCATATAATAACCTACAATTATGTAGGGTATGTATGTAGGGTAGTTTGCAACCCCTACGAACTAATGACAATGTAATAAAACTCTTACATACATGTAAATGTGCGTGCAGACTTGCCTCGAACTGAAAATCTTATGGCAGTCAGCTGACCGAAGCTTTGCATACTATATGCATCGGGAACGGCTGAATTCTAACTGCTGCGACCTTTAGCCACCAAGCTACAGCGCTGGCCTACGAATCTGAGCGTTAAGCGGCAATAAAACCGGGGGAATTAAATGCAGTAAATTCATTTGATAAAGAAACGACAGCTTAGAGATTTATTCACTTATTTAAGCTACCTTTACATACCAAACATGTAGGTTATTCGAGAGGCCACTAGATGGCAGCCTTGTAAAAGCTAACAACTGATTTGACAATTCGGGGTTATAGCTTTCATATCCCGCGTAGGGCTAATGCACCCTCCCGGCTAATTTGGCTAGAAACGAGGCGCACCATGGAGGTTATAAGCCGGTGTTGATTGAAACACCTGAGTGCAATTATTAATATTTTGCATTATACGTATTGGTTCTAAATTTGTGCAGTGAAAAGTCCTGTTTGAGTTGAAGGACTGTGAGGGGCATTTAATTGAGACGGCATGTTTATACCATGCCAGAGGTGTCAATGTCAGGTCCAAAAAGTAAAAATCCAGACCAGGATTTTGTTTCAACCAACTAGTTCAGCACTCTGTGACTGTGACTCTTTATCCTCAACTGATTGGTTGAAATAAAATCCTGGTCTGGATTTTTACTTTCTGGACCTGAAATTGACACCTCTGTACTGTGCAAATATGTATAAAATAAAAATGAAAAAATCACAGCTGAAGTTTTCACGTCAGGGCAGGGTTGGGGAATGGGGGCCCACTTGATGAATTTTACTTTACATCTTTCTTACTGAGCTGACTCACGCGGAAAGACCAGCAAAGCTGTCTGTGGCAAGCTGTTAGACGCAGCCTGTAAGACGCAGCCGTGAATAACAAACTGAGACTATTGACCTGATGAAGTGCCTTCATCTGTGCATTAATTCCTCCTTTTAGTGAGCCAGTCACTGACTTTCCCTTTAACAGAGGTTATTTTAAGAAATAAAAACCGAACAACATTCCCTTTAATGGATTTCTTTCGGAGTCTTCTTGCTTTTCAGAAAACACCAGATGACAATTTTTGCACTGGTGAAAATACTTTACAAATCAAGACCCAGCGACATCACAGAAGGACGCGACCTTTCAGTCTTCTGTGGATGGGGTGTGGGTGCGGGGAGGGGGGGGGGGGGCAGTCGAAAGGGTCTGTCCAGCTGACAAGCACTCCCCCCCCACCACCCAGCCGTCCTTTATGAAGCAAGGTCAGCTCCTGGAGGAATGGGAGTCAGAGAAATGACGGTTTGAAGCCTACGGTGGCCAGGATGACTGTGTCACACTGTCACTCACCGCCTGGTCTGAAGCCAGTTGGAAGTGGTTTATGCTCCTGATTGACAGTGTGCAGCCAACCTGCCCACCGCCGCGTCCAAAACCTAATTTCTCCCGTCACTACCTGACCAGCTCCATCGTACCTAACCATCATACCATTAGCTTCCTTCCTGCTTTTTTCGCTCTGGGTGGGGTTGTGGGGCCCCCCTCAGAATGGGCAAAGGGTGGGGGCCGGGGGGGCTGCAGGGAGGCTATAAAAGCCTGATGGGTTTTTCTCTTATCTGGTTAATTTATTTTGATCTGTAATTTCTCCAATGGCTCAGTTGCGTTACACGGCAGGCAGAGGAGAGACTGGTAGCCGGAGAAGCAAAATGGAAAATTGAATTGCCACTTATTATTTTTTTTCCCCTTTAGCCCATCTGGATGTGCTCCGTGAGCCGGATAGCGGGCCATGCAGTTTTTTTTCAGAGTGCTTCAGGACGTAAGAAGGCCAGGAGCCTGCCTGAAGAATGGGCTTGTTGCTGGAGATTTGAAGGTTTTCTATTCAGTACATGATGGGTCGGTTTATGATATTTTTCAGGACGCGCTCGAGGGGGCACCCCTCGATTGTGTACCTTTCCGAGTAATTCATATGCACAGGGTCCTATTGGACATGCAGCCATTTAAATCAGCTTAAATTTGAGTCCAGCGGACACGGGGTAGGCCGTATGCAGAAGGTCAGTCACAGAAACTGACGCTATCATAGAAACCAGCCCCCCCCCACCCCCATTTTGCTCTCAGGAAGTGACAGTCGCCTCCAAGGCAGCCCTGGTATGGGTGTTCATGCTCACCTCACATACACACAGACCATCTGCAGGCGGGGAGATCCTTCTCAAAGTACTATGGCTGCCAGCTAGAAGGAAGCGAGTGCAGGAAAGTGGCACAGCAAGTGCATTCTGGGATTGCCGTCCTCCACCGTGGAAGAGAGGGAATTTGTGTTCTTTTGTTCCGGGCACTTGTCTATATCTCACCACATAGGTCACAGATGACGCAGAAATATTCCTCGCTGCTGTCTTGCTGATATCAAAAGCTGAATGGCAGAAATCACCCTGACACTCGTGACGGGTTTTTTTCTCTTATCCATCCATCCATTTTCTGCCGCTTATCCAGGGTCGGGTCACTGGGGCAGCAGTCTAAGCAGGGCTGCCCAGACCTCCCTCTCACCAGCCACCTCCTCCAGCTCCAGC
>JAODKM010000126.1:25456082-25470686 GCA_026780845.1 Petrocephalus sullivani
ACACACTTTATGTATGCTATCCCCACACACCGGCCGAGTATATTATAGCTCACAGACACACTTTATGTATGCTATCCTGACACACCGGCCGGGTATATTATAGCTCACAGACACACTTTATGTATGCTATCCCGACACACCGGCCGGGTATATTATAGCTCACAGACACACTTTATGTATGCTATCCCCACACACCGGCCTGGTATGTTAGAGCTCACAGACTCACTTTATGTATGCTATCCTGACACACCGGCCGGGTATATTATAGCTCACAGACACACTTTATGTATGCTATCCCCACACACCGGCCGAGTATATTATAGCTCATAGACACACTTTATGTATGCTATCCCCACACACCGGCCGAGTATATTATAGCTCACAGACACACTTTATGTATGCTATCCCCACACACCGGCCGGGTATATTATCGCTCACAGACGCGCTTTATGTATGCTATCCCCACACACCGGCCTGGTATGTTAGAGCTCACAGACTCACTTTATGTATGCTATCCTGACACACCGGCCGGGTATATTATAGCTCACAGACACACTTTATGTATGCTATCCCCACACACCGGCCGAGTATATTATAGCTCACAGACACACTTTATGTATGCTATCCCCACACACCGGCCGGGTATATTATCGCTCACAGACGCGCTTTATGTATGCTATCCCCACACACTGGCCAGGTGTATTATAGCTCACAGACGCGCTTTATGGATGCTATCCCCACACACCGGCCAGGTATATTATAACTCACAGACGCGCTTTATGGATGCTATCCCCACACACCGGCCGGGTATATTATAACTCACAGACGCGCTTTATGTATGCTATCCCCACACACCGGCCGGGTATATTATAACTCACAGACGCGCTTTATGTATGCTATCCCCACACACCGGCCGGGTATATTATAGCTCACAGACACACTTTATGTATGCTATCCCCACACACCGGCCGGGTATATTATAACTCACAGATGCGCTTTATGTATGCTATCCCCACACACCACACCGGCCGGGTATATTATAACTCACAGACGCGCTTTATGTATGCTTTTTTAAAGTCCCTTGGAGAATGGTCTCCATTCCCTGAGCCTGCACTAAGAAAACCGTCTCGGATCAAAGTATAAATTGGCTTCCACTGTAGTCTTGCTTCTGATGGCTTCTTAGCGTTACATTAAATGGCCAGCGGGTGTTAAATCACAGAGCCACGATAGGAATAATCACCTCACAAGCCGCTTCCTGTCCGCCCGCTATCTATTCCCGCTTGTGTCGCTATCAATTTCCAAACCCTCCCCTTCTAGAGCCTGCAGCAGCAACCCCCCCCCCACACTTTTAAATGGTCCATTTCAGCTGTCGCACAGTGATTTGTATGGAGTGTGGCCGGATTAAAGCACAACGAGTGCATGTCCGATCACAAGGCGTGGTTACGGGTAGGGCCGCATTGCAGGGATCCGCGTGGCCCCCCGGGCCTCTCGTCACGGTGCGCCGGACTCCGGCTTTCATCCACCAAACTATCCCTCGCTCACTACAGCCTTGACATCATATTGCTTGAGAAATGAACTCTCTGTGGCTTCACTGGGGATTGTCACAACCAAGTGGCCATATTTGCCATTTGGCTTCACGCATTCCTGACTGCGCTGTCCATGCCGGGGCACTGACAGGGTTAAACTTTTTTGGTTTGTAAACATGCATGTTTTAGACACGTTGATCGTGATTGAGCAGGCCCGACGCAGCTGATGTTAGAAATTATTTTCGTAATGGAGTGCTAGATCCACTTTGCCGACCAGCTGGCCGCTGTCTTTCCCAGCTGGGTCGTTCAGCAGGGACGCCGTGCCATAAATCAGGAGCTTGCGCAGTGGCACCCGCTGCCGTAAGTCGTAAGAATGCTTGCAGAGCCTGTCTGCTGCTCCCTGAATCTTGCTTGCTGCCTGATGGAGGCATGGCTGTCTTCTGTAAGTCCTGTTTGCTCTTCATCAAACATCAAAATGAATGTGTTGATCTTCACATTCATCTTGCAGGAGGAGGGTCACAAATGGGTTGAAATTAGGTCCTGTGATGGTCTTGATTGCATCCTGGACGTTCTAGGCGCACAGCGATCCTTTACTGGAGAAGCTGATATGGATGGATGGAGCGTCTTAATGGCGGATGCACGTCTTTGAATGCAGCTCGCAGAATCTCCCTCTCTCTCATTCAAGGTTGTTTCTGTAACTTTTGCCATCTGAAAGCTGCCTCCCCCACCAAAGTCCACAGTGGCTCCTCAGTTAATTAATTTATAACTAAACTTTTTTTTTTCTCCGTTGGTGAATCACTCAGTAAATTATCTGCAGCAGTGGCTGTTATCTTCTCTTTGCACACCACCCCCAAACTTCTTGATGAAATGGTCCGCTGAGTGCTTGTGGGTATGTGTTTATGGCCCACCCACCTCGGGCTGTGGGGGGACGTCTTTTAGCTCATGAAGGATGGTAATTAAGCAACTTTAATAATAGGCGGGTAGCTATGGACGGAGCAGGGAGAGGGAACATGAAGGCCCGACTGTGATGGTCACCCCTACGGGATCTGATGATTAGTCCCGCCCCCGACAGTGACCTTTGCCCCTTGGCCCAGATCACCAGCAGTCCACCTCCCCATTGGCTGCTACCGAGGCCCGAATAAGCGCCGTAACTCTTAGCCATCGCCTCAGAGGTCAATTTCTCCCCCAGCGTATGGCAGCACCAGAGGCGGACATTTCAGGTCCAGAAAGTAAAAATCTAGGCCAGGATTTTGTTTCAACCCACTAGTTGAGCATAATTAATCCCAGTCACATAGTACTCAGCTGGTTGGTTGAAAGAAAATCCTGTTCAGGATTTTGACTTTCTGGACCTGAAATGTCCGCCTCTGGGCAGCACTCTGGTGAATAAGTTACCAATTACTGGCGCTTCGTCTGCAGTTTCCGGGCTGGGATAAGAGCACCCACCTGTGAAATACAGGCACACCCTAGGCTGCCTGGTCTCCGGTGGACCTGGCTGCACCTCCCCTATCCTCCCGGGGGCCGGCTCGAGAAGCCAGATCTCGGCTCAGCCATGAATAGCGCCCCCTTCAGGGCGGCATGCATAGCAAAGGCAGCCTAACGTAATCCTGGCAGGAAACTGCAGACGGGGCGGTGAGGGATTGGACATGGTCTGTCTCCTGCCTCTGTATGCGGCGGGGCGAGGAGGCGTCACTGTGGAGACCGCTGGTTTCATTTTTATTGGGCGCTGCTGTTAGGATTACGGGCCTGTCTGAGCTGGCAATGCGGCGCTGGTGAGATCCAAGTGGCCTGGGGTTTGTTTGTGTGTGTGCCCTCATGCGTGTGCACTGCAGGGCTGGGGGAGCATCTCGAGAGCGCCATGTGGCATCCGGGCGGACAGGATACAATCCGACAGGTTTTTAAATCACGGGAACTGTGGGGAACTTTGGGTAGAGGTCAAGCCAGCCCAGGGCAGGCAGCCTGGCGTGAAATGGCCGCCCCTACCCGAATACTCCCCACGATGTGTGACATGCAACAACAGCGAGGAATATGATGACAGTGACAGCCAAGGGCACAAAGACTGTAGCCCGAGGCTGGTTTGGCTCTTTGGTCTAACAGTCGTTTACTTTGTGGTTTAATGCTCAAGCGGCTCTTTTTGCTTTAGAAATGGATTTTCCTTGTCTGCTTTTATGTAGCGAAGCTTAAAGACAGAAACATTGGGGAGGAATATCTTCATATGGATAAACAGTGTGGAAGGAAAATTTAATGCAATGGTAGGCCGGGGTCGGGAGGCATTGTGGGATTGATGTTATGTCTTAGGTTCTGTTGTTTTGGGGGAGGGTGCTGTGTGACCTTGCCTCATGGGGTTAATTTTGACTACCACAACAGAATGCAGCAGTATGGCAGAAAAGCTTTAAAGCTTGTTTGTGATGGTATGGAGCTGCTCAGAGAAGACCACAGTCAAGGGACCCGGGCGGCCTGTGGAGCTGATGGTGAATCAGACCCCCAAAGCACAAGAGGGAGCCAAAGATTCAGGGTGCCTGAGTGGGGGGGGTGTACAGTACAGGGCATGCCATCTCCCCTGGGAGATATCCCCACACATTTATTTAACGCCACGCCAAAGAGGTAATGTGCTTCGCTAACTCTGGAGGAGCCTAACTTGCCGATTTGTAGTCTCATCTGATGACTGTTTCCTGTTAACTGCAACAAGGGGAAGAGGGGAATGGCTGTAAACATGCCCTCCAGTGGAGAGGTGCGGCCTGCTCATCACCTCAAAAACCGATGAAACCCTCCGTCCCATCGAATCTAATAGCACGCAATCTACAGGGTTATGAGTGAAGGTTTACTGTTTAGTTTTCACCCAGTAGGGAACAACTTGGCCTGTGTCATGAGGTCATTGGTCATGACTAAGTAAGAAATATGATACTGATAATTTACTAATGCACATTAATGCACATGTAATCCTGAGTTCCATTATCTCTCTCTGAGTTGGACAAAAACGTCATGAAAACGTCACTTCCTGTCGGGAACCCGCCCCTTTTCCAAGGTTGAAGTTGGAGAGAATTTTGTTGTACAAAATTCCCTTGTGATGTCATTTCAACATGGCAGCTTACAGTCAACAATAAGTGTTTCACTGCTTCTTTTATAAATATTTCAAAATGTTTATCTTATTAAATGTATCACTAGTTATGAATGTAATCGCACGTGTGTGAAGTAAAAAATGTCTTTCCATGAGCCTTTGTGCTCAGATTACGACAATAACAGTGTGTTTGTGGAGGCAGCCATGTTTGTTCCAAGACTTGTAGCTCGAACAGGAAATCGGGTATGACGTCTCGTACCTCGGAATTTACGGCAAAGATGGAGTCCATTTTGCCTAGACTACCTTAAATCCAACAAGTTATCCGGCTAAGCAAGAAATCCTGCTTTGTGGAACACCCCCTTTGGTTCTTCATTATTATGCTTGCTGGTCCCTGGAACCTTAGAACTACTTTTTCCCTTTCAGCAGGTGTACCCACACGATGCATTAATATAGACTTTTATGATTGAGCCTGGATGGGTATTTGGGTGGCCTGACCAGCAGGCCTTCACCTGGGACTGCTACCTCAGGTCTGGCTCTGGGGGTCTCTCCTGGCAACCACAGTCCATGCAGGATGCTCTGGTTTTGGTTAGCTGCCTTTGAGGGCATCTTTGATAGTAGTTTATCTGGCTCCTTCCCACACATATGTTCTCCATGGGAAGCAGCACAGGAAGCTCAAGCTGCACACAGTACAGCTCTGCAGACCCCAGACCTGCTAGGAGTGCGGAGACCATGGCCCAGCAGAGATGGGCACAAATACATCAAAAAGTATTTTGTTACAAATTGCAAATACTTGCTTATCAAATGGTCCAAAACAAAATACAAAGTACTGGTGTGAGAAAATGTTTTTAATTAAAATACAAGTACTTTGTATTTTGAAAAAACATGTAAAATAGGTAAATAGGTACAAATAGGTAGGTGATGAGCACGTGTATCATTACAGCCCTAGTAATGTGTAGTATTTACAAAATTTACAGCTTTCCCTAACTTTAAACAGAATACTAATTTTGTGAGTTGCATGTGTTATAGCCATAATGTAATGTGAGCTCAGCAGACTACATCCACAGAGGTGGGCTGGGACTGTTCGCTTTATTTTTCTGTCCTTTAATGACATTCAATGAGCAATATCTGATTGACATTTTAGTACTTAATCTTAAAGCAGTTTGCACTGAGTACCAAATCAGCTTCTTTCCTTGCATTACTGGTCATGGAAGTTCACGATGAGCAAACTGGGCCCAGCAGGATGTGTCACGTGATTTACTTGCATCCAGACAGTGATGAGCTATATTTAAGAGTCTGTAAGTCTGGTGATGAAGGTTCTTAAAATGACTGAAAACAAATAAATAAAATGACATTTATGAAGTATTTTAAATACAAAAATACGATCACACAAAGTATTTTGTTACAAATTACACCTGATTTTTTTCCATAAGGTAAAAGATGGATTATAGAATACTTAAAAGTACTACATTTGTACACATGGATTGTCCGTCTGTGTTCCACTCTGCTAATTCAGTGCAAGGCTGCAAGCGTGTCTAGGAGGTATAAGGTTCTGAGAGCAGTACTGCGTCACAGTGGAAATGAACGGATCCAAGCTGGGAGAGTCTTCCTGGAGACTAAGGGAAGCAACCCCACAGTCTCCCAGACCCAGGAATCTGCCAATGCTTTCCAGTTGATGTAATGACATTTCCCCTCACTGTCTTCCTGTTGGTCTACTGTTCAGTCGGTGCAGTTTGGTTTCATGGGGAGTTTGTTTTTGGACGTCAGTCATGTTACTCCCACACCAAAAAATATATCCTTATGCCAAAGCTGTTTCACACAAACACATTTTTCGGTTAAAGGAACTTTGTGATAAAATGAAATATCATGTCATCAGTTTAGCATTGACTAGAATGCATGTCCCTTAAGCTGACGGGCCCGCCAGCAGCCTTGTGATTATGGGTTGTTTGGTGAATAGGGAAAAGCGTATTTGTTTCTATGGTTACCAAACAGTGCTGGCACCAAGTATCAACATCATTTCATTGTTTTGTCTTTTGTTTCTATGCATATGCCTTAGTGGGCACCAGAATTTGCCAATTTCCTCTGGCTCTTGTGTGTTTGCAGGTGGCACAGACCAATGCCATCGCTAGCGGGAGTGTCTGTGTGCAGCTGGCACCACCAGGGCCCAATGTTTCTGAGTGATATAATCCCGCTCTATGACTGGGTGACGTATGAAGCTTAACACTGTGTGAAAAAGCACCCAAGAATATCGATTTTGAAACGGCAACAACCTTGTGAAAACCAAACCATTTAAGCTTGCTGCTGACTTGGTTGACGGTAGTAAGCTGCGAACGATGCTAGCGACTAGCTGACGTGTGCTAGGCTGACTGCCCGGCCACAGCTAGTCCTGAATAACTGCTGGAGAAGGCACGCCCACTAGATCTTCGTGGGCTAAGACATACAGTCTGTCTGGCTGCTACATCACGGTCTGCCACGTTTTCACATAGCCTCCTCATAGCGGAATTACAGATGCTCAACCACCAGGGCCATAGATCAGGCCTTGCAAGCTAACATTACTCACTGGCTCCGGTGCCGTAAACACATTTGACTAATGGCTTTATGGTGCATCCCTGTGAATGTAATGGGCCTTTCGGAAATCTCGACGTGACAGTAATTAGTACATGATCGATAGAAGTGTTCTGTGCGAAAAATCTTGCAGCCAGTAACCAAAATACTTTTATAGGTTGTTCTCAGCAGGGCTACAAAATGATCAGTTATTGTTTTTCATGATTGTTCATGATGAGGCTGAAGTCTCTTTGGGAAGCAGTGGGTAATGGGCAGGGGACGCCCTGGACAGGATACCATCCCATCAAGCGGCACAAGGCAGGGGACACCCTGGATAGGATTCCAGTCCATCACAGGGCACAAGGCAGGGGACATTCTGGACAGGATTCCAGTCCATCACAGGGCACAAGGCAGGGGACACCCAGGATGGGATTCCATTCCATCACATGGCACAAGGCAGGGGACATCCTGGACGGGATTCCAGTCCATCACAGGGCACTTATTCAACCACAATGTCATCAAATCACCTAACTGCTTACTCCGGGACCATGGAAGGTAATTCAGCGTGACCCACACAAACACAGGGGGAACAAACAAACTCCACACACAGCTGGGGGTGGGATTCAAACCCAGAACCGTGGAGATGTAAGGCTACAGTCCAACTCCCTGAATGTAAGGAATTGTACCTGCCTTCTGAGCCTTCCCCTACCCGTTTATATTATTTAACATTAGCTACTACCTTAATATTGTTTCTAATTATGTTTCTCTTAACGTTGTTATGGTGAGATGGCTGGGATGAGTGGTGTATAAAAATAGACAGAATTAAACTCAAGCAAGCTGCAAGTATAAAAATGATAAGGAGGCTGACCAAAAGCACACAGGCAGACCATTATGATGATAGCGTGTTTTCCGTACAGCCATGTGTGATTCCTCGGAGCCTGTGGGATCATCTGAGGTCTGCGGAAAATGCTTTCTTCAGCACACCACAAGAAGAATGCTGCTTGGGCCTGCAATAAGCATCCAGAGCGTTAGTACACTTTACAATGGCTCCTTGGGCTCCTTATGGGCCTTAACATATATGATGCAGGTGTCCTCATTTAGGTCTGCTGATGGGCTGTGGTCGGGGATGGGGAGATGTGTTTATTTTTAATTAAAAATGCCATTGGCTACAAGGTGGTCATTGAATTAACTTTGATAAATGACAAAAAAGAGAAGCAGGCTTTAGTGGGGCTGTTTTACATTTTATTGCTGTTTTATGGTGGTTGAGACCCTGGGATTGAGAACAGAAGGTTACATGTTCAAATCCCTGAAGTGGGGACACTGTGCTGTTTCTGTATTCAAATGCTCAGTGACAGCTTCTGGAATGCTACATTTGTGTAGCTGACACAGAGCCTTATTTTTATTTTATGGAGATCGATGTATGTCTAAAGTAATCATATGTAAAAAAAAATGAATTGCAAATCTGAAATCATAAGTGTATATCTGTAACATGATCTGTAAGCAAAGATTTCGCAGGTACATTTTTACTGTGACATTTATAACAACAGATTTACACATTCAGTTCGCAATGAACATATGGCACTCTAGGTTTACAGATTCTCATTTTATGAGAGTAGTTTAGACAGTTTAGTTTGTAGCCGCTAATGTGCAATAGATTTGTAGGCCTAGGTAGATAAATTCACATCTACAGTAAGTACTTAGATCTTACAACAGTCTCGTAATTTTATGAACCGCAAATCCGTATTCAGGGTTGCATAATGTGTACAGGTACTGTACCTGCCGCCTGAGTTTCACGAGTAGAATCCTCATTTTACAATTACAAATCACAATTTATGAGTTTACGTTGTTCGAATCACAGATTATGCATTTACAGCTCCAGTACCGTGCTGATGAGTCACACATGGGGAAAGTTATGTTGCCAATGGCTAATGGGTTTTGACAATTAATGTCAATTAATTTTTTCCATTTACAGCCCAGCCCCTCAGTTCTCTGGAGCTGTCTAAAGCTTATTAAAACTTGAGTGAGATTTTTTTGTTAAAACCTGTTGGATACCAGCGACGTAACTTTCCCCATGTAATTGAAGTGATTCGTAAATGTAGAGCTGAAGTTGTAAATGCATAAACTGAAATTCTTAATCGCAACCTGATCATAATTAACTCATAAATTAGAATTTGTTAATGTAAAATGAGGATTGTACTCCTGAGACTTAGGAAATAGGCACAGGCATACATTTGCAGATTTGAAATTGGATTTCCGTTTCGTAAAATTACAATATTATGAGATTTAAGTATAATTACTTTATATGGACATAAATACATATTATTTTATCGTAAGCAATAATGTGTTCCTTTTTTTTACTACACATTTTCTTCTTTCCATGGATGTATATTTTTTGAAAATGATTTTATCTTAATGAAATTTGTGTGCCTTAAGGTTTCTACCACAGTTCCCATGACCAAGTGACATGTGGTGCAGAGTGGCGAGGAGGGGCCCCGTCAGATCTGAGCAGGGGCCAAGCTAGAAAGTCTGGGCCCCCTGGTAAAATGTCCTCTTGGGCCCCTCCAAATGTGGCCTTTGGGGTCCCCCACTGTAGAAACTGCTGAGTCAGGCCGTCCCAGTGGTACAATTTACTGAGCAGATGCATAATATTTCCCGGGGGTATTCAGTCGTACTTTTCATATTCATATTCACCCCTGATAGGGTATCCATGCATTCATTTAGGAGAGTAAAACTGGCTTAGGATGGTAAGACTGGGTTAGAATGATAAAGCTTGGAAAGGATGGTAAAACTTGGTAAGGACAGTAAAACTCAGTTAAGGGTTAGGACGGTAAAACTGGATGGCAGGGTTGTTCAACTGTGATACACCTGTGGTTTCTGTTTTCTTATTAAAATGAACTGGAAAAAAACTCCTTCAAACTAAAAGAGGAAAAAGTGTTTAAGGTGCAAATTAGATTCAACAAAGGCATGAAAAAGCTTGTAAGTTTGCGCATAAACCACAAGATAAATGTGAGGGAGCCAAAGCCATCTCTCTCTCTCTCTCTCTCTCACACACACACACACAGACACACACGCAAGTCATCCTCCTTTTCATACGTACAAGTTTAGATAAATATGAAATACTCCTGACATTGAACATCTGCACAATCTCTGCGTTGACTAAAAGTTCAAATGAATTAAAATAATGATATTACAAAGTAGCCCAATGGATTTTGTGTTACGTATTAAATTTTTTGGTAAGATTAAGACTGATCGTAATACGGAATATTATTTTAAAGCTTGCCTTTGTAAGATTTATCTGTAGGTTATAGCCTATAGATGGAGTTTCCTTAAAGATGGCACAGTGCCTACAAATTCATTGAATTTCTCAATCTTAATGGAAATTCAGACTGAGACAAACTGCGTCCAAGTCAGCTGAAGACTTTCGATTCAGTGCTGAATTAATTTTCTGATAACAAACATTCGAAGGGGGAAAAAAAATTGAGAATATAAAAGTGAAGCGTATCTGTAATTCCACTGCTGAATCTGAGGGGGATAGCAGACGGAATGTAAATTAGCCCCGGAGTACCAAGTATCATTTACCGTTCTGAACGTAGCATTCTGAATCCCAAACTGGAAAGTGGCAGATCTTTGCTTGTGATCAAGGTGACATTCAGAAACTGTTTAGTGTCACCAATAGTGTCCCAGTCGCTCACGTTAGCTTTTTGATTCCCCCAAATTTGTCCCCCCCACTGTGTAATCGAAAGGTTTCTGATTCGAGTCCCTGACTATCAAGTACCGCTGAGGTACCCTGACCAAGGTACCGTCCCCAAGCACTGCTCCCCGGGTGCTCAAGTAACTGCCCACTGCTGTGTCACAATGTCACGTGGGTTACATGCAGAGGACACATTTCTTTTTTGTGTGTCGTGGTGTGTCAACACTGACGGCTAATTACTTTTCACTATACATGGCTTTAAAATTGTTCACTTCCACGATGATCTACTGGTTTACCAAAGGCTAACTCAAATGCGGATGTCACTGTCTAAAATATTTTATTAAAAAATATATATACTTGCTGAGTTTGCACATTCCGTTTGCATTCTCCCGCTGCGGATTTTGGGTCCTGAAGAAGTTGATAACTGAGCTGCCCTAAATTGTGCCAGATGCAGTCACAGGGACCAAAGCAGTATGCAATACAGAAACAAAGCAACCCAGAAAAAAACAAAGATCTGTCAAAGTGTTTGTTCAAATAGCAAGCAGTAGACGTAAATTCTATTTAGGTTTAATCTATACCAAGCCTATGTTGGATGCAATTCTCAACATAATTTCCCCATATCTCTGATATGCAAATATATGCTACTGCGACAAAGAAAGCGACTTCATCCAAGTCTGACCTAATGTTAAGTTGTGCCTGTTAGTGGTACTCTGCTGGGTACTCCGGTTAGTTTCTCCTGGGTACTCCAGTTGCTTTCTCCTGGATACTCGGGCTGGTTTCTGCTGGGTACTCCGGTTGGTTGCTTCTGAGTACTCGGACTGGTTTCTCCTAGGTACTCCGGTTGGTTGCGTCTGAGTACTCGGACTGACTTCTCCTGGGTACTCCTGTTGGAATCTGGGTACTCTGGTTCGTTGCTCCTGGGTATTCCAGTTTTCTGGAATACCCATTATATAAATTATATAAATATTCCAGTTTTCTCATGGATTCTCTGGCTGGTTGCGTTTGAGTACTAGGACTGGCTTCTCCTGGGTACTCCGGTTGGTTGCTTCTGAGTACTCGGACTGGTTTCACCTGGGTACTTCGGTTGAGTTCTGGGTACTCCAGTTAGTTGCTTCTGGGTACTCAGGCTGGTTGCTCCTGGGTACTCCAGTTGTTTTCCCCTGGATACTCGGGCTGGTTTCTGCTGGGTACTCCGGTTGGTTTCTCCTGGGTACTCCGGATAGTTGCTCCGGGGTACTCCCAGTTTCCTCGGTTTCCTCCTGCAGTTGGCTGGCTGACAGGCAACCTCGCATATTCAAGCTTTTCATATGGGACGGTGCCTGGCCTCCTGCATAAGGTATCCTATGATTAAGGGATGGACCCCAGTTTCTGTACAAAATAAGATATGGTGCACTTGTTTTGCTTTGTGAGAAAGAGGACACCATGGGCAAGACGCAAAGAGAGGCGTCAAAGCAGTGCAAATATGCACACAGAAAGTATGCTGATTGTAGACAGCAAATGGTCACCCTAGAACAGAATTCCCCAATTCTGGTCCTGGAGGGCCAGTCTGCCTCACAGGTTTCAGATTTCCCAGCTCAAACACACATTGTTTTGCATATGGTAATGTATCCCAACACACCCATGTAAAGCGCCCTGGGACAACTCTGTTGTGAAGGGCTCTATATATAAATAAATTGAATTTAATTAAAAAGCTCACCAGCTAATTGCCCGGTTTGGTAGGTGTGTTTGAGTAGGGAGGATTTGGGGAACTCTGCCCTAGAATGAGAGTTGGGTGAACAAGGACCGATGAACAGATTTAGATTCATTTATATGAACAGCAGGAGCTTTCCTGAAGTCACTGATTTAACGAGCTGGTCTGATAATCCTTCGGTCGACATCGTTAGCTGCTGTGCTACCTTCCACCCCAGTGATATTTAAGGTGGCCAGTCAGACGAAAACACATTTACCGTTGTTTGCTTTACATCTCGCAGTGGCTGCTTTGGTAAAAAGAGGGAGGATTACGAATCCTTTGTTTTCCAGCACAATTACAGGGCTCTTTGGTCTGTGACGTCTCGCCGCTCACTGATTGCACTGAATTAATTTAATTTAACAGAAACAATTCAATTCCACCATAACCCCAGTGCAGAGCTGTGCACAAGACCACTAGACTTTCCTCAAAAGGACTCCTTTAAGAAATCCAATAACAGTAACATCGCTATATTTTATTCAGCTGCAACTCACCAATACCAATGTGGAGTCCCATTAGGGGCAGTGGATTTTTAGGGAGATGGCGGGTCCAGCTTTCATGTGTTTGCATACAGATTGTGCCCACTGGCCCACGCTCATCTGCACGCTGTTCTGAAATAATTTCAGGTTAAGTTCAGCGCTTTGCCAGTTAAATGCCTGCTGTTGGTGGGCTTTGGCTGGGATCAGTGTGAGTAACATAGGCCCGATGTAGGGTACTGAGACCCAGTGAATGTGAGATTTCTGCTACATGAGCTATATGACCTATATGACTGGGTGGCTTCTCGGGTTTTATGAGCAGGAGCTGGACCAAGTACCCTCACCCTTTCACCTCGCACTGCTTCATTCCCCTATGGAGTCATTTGTCTCAGTTATGGGAAGGTGCCCAAAGAGGGGCAAGGTGATGACATGAGCATGAACCCCACCCCTAAGGGACACCCCCTCTGCTATGCTGGCGAAACACTTAAAGATAAGCAGCCTGCCAGCATGTACACCTCCTCCAGCATGTGTACCTCCTCCAACATGTTCACCCCCTCCAACATGTGCACCTCCCTCAGCATGTGCACCTCCCCCAACATGTTCACCTCCCTTAGCATGTGCACCTCCTTCAGCATATGAATCTCCCTCAGCATGTGCGCCTCCCTTAGCTTGTATACCTCCCCCAGTATGTGCACCTCTCTCAGCATATACACCTCCCTCAGCATATACACCTCTCTCAGCATGTACACCTCCATCAGCATATACACCTCCCCCGGCACGTGCACCTCCCTCAGTATGTGCACCTCTCTCAGCATGTGCCTTTCCTCCAGCATGTACACCTCCATCAGCATATACACCTCCCCCAGCATGTGCACCTCCCTCAGTATGTGCACCTCTCTCAGCATGTGCACTTCCTCCAGCATGTACACCTCCATCAGCATATACACCTCCCACAGCATGTGCACCTCCATCAGCTTGTGCACCTCCTCCAGGATACTGCACTGTTTCTTGCTTGCTGCTGGCCCGCAGGCCTTTAAAAGGCGCCCTGTCACATTTCATGCCTGAGCGATACTCCTGATCTTCACTCAGCTTCCCATGGCTGTTGTTTTTCTTTTTTAAATTCTGTTCGATTACTCGCCCAGGGAGGCCTGTAAGTGCATTAAAAAACACTAATTTGCCTATTTTCTGCCTGTATTTCAACTGCTTAAAAACATCCAGAAAAAAGCTCACTTTTTTTAGTGTGAAAAAGGAAAAGTTTGAGCAGCATTAAATTCATTAACTCCACATCTCATCAAAATGATGAATTTGTGATGCTTATCTGCTGCTTTGCTCCTTTGCTTTGCTTCGGTTCAGTTTAGTCATTTTTTGTCGGCTTTGGGTGGGTGATTTATAAGAATCTATTCCACTGCTTTTCATTACACTGT
The DNA here is from genome assembly GCA_026780845.1 of Petrocephalus sullivani. NCBI lineage: Eukaryota > Metazoa > Chordata > Actinopteri > Osteoglossiformes > Mormyridae > Petrocephalus > Petrocephalus sullivani. The sequence goes on from JAODKM010000126.1 coordinate 25,470,522, forward strand.
TTTTTTCCCACTGAATGGGAGTTTCAGCTTGTTATACAGTGGCTCAGTGAGTGGCACTGTGGCCTCATAGCTGGGCAGCTCTGGGTCTGAATCCTGTCCCCTGCTCCCTGTGTGTTATACAGTGGCTCAGTGAGTGGCACTGCGGCCTCACAGCTGGGCAGCTCT
>JAODKM010000126.1:25476955-25487666 GCA_026780845.1 Petrocephalus sullivani
AGAAGGGAGCAGAAGAAGGCCAGGGCGAGCGGCGCGGGAGAGGCGCAGGAGGAGAGGGGGGGGGGGGGGGGGGGGAAAGTCAGCTACTCTCTGGGGTATAAGAAAATAGGTAAAAAAAAACACATTGTGTGGAGGTACTTAAATTTGGGGGGAGTTATATAAAATTTAAAAATAGAAACGTTTTGTATATGCCTTTGCTATTAAAATCTAATTGCATATTCTAGTATAGTTAAATGTCTAGTCTAGTTAAACATTACTAAATTAATTTAAAAGAATTATATAATGACCTTTGTTAAAAGAAGGAAAGAGGGTCTTCCACAGATCTGTGTAGGAGAGGTTTGAATAAATTACCCTCCTCTTTAAAATTTGGTAAAATTAGTTGGTACTTTGATGTGATAATGTGCTATAAAGCAGCTCCAAACGCAGTCAGAGAGTATGAGCAACACAATAAAATAAACCTGTCATATGCAGCCGGTGACGTCCCCAAGGTGCTGAATGACTCTGACTGTCTGCTGTCAAAGCAAAGCCTGTTTAATCTCCTCGCCTGCTTAAGGAGGAGCAGGTAGGCCCGGTTTTTGGACTCGTGCCTGTTCTTTCTGGTAGCATCTTTCATTCTGAGTCCAGCTACGACAGGTGGCCGGAGCGGAGGCCCGTTTGGACTGAGCCCGGTGCCGGATGTCATGGTGCTCCTGACTGCAGTTTGTGTGCTGGGCGTTTCCTCGAAGGAAGCCGGCTTGGGACGCTTGCCGGCTTCTGCCGCCTGACCCGAGCTGGCTTGGGAACGCCGGCTTTCCTTCTTGGGCTTATTGGGTGGAGGCTGCACCTTTAAGGTCGTGGGCTCAAAGCCCACCGTGACTCTCTGCTCTTGGTGTAGGAGCACCCGCCCCTCAGCACAAACACCGATATTTATAGATGCTGATGAATCGCGCTAATAAAAATCATGCAATAACAATGGCAGTTTATCCATATTAATATAAGCAATTTGGCTTTCAATACTTTTATATTGTTAATGTTGACAATTAGTACCATAACAATGGCCTTGTAAGCCTAATGTTCCTGTACGATTCCCATTACTGCAGAATGATCCTTAATGTTTCATGTGGCTCCAACTTAGCCGCCCCTGACCACATGAAGCCTGAAGCCATCTTCCATGGAGCACATGTTCCTCCTTTGAAAAAAACGGGCCAGTCGATTTTACTCATCATGCCCAATCACAGCTCATGAAATGCATTTAATCAATCGCAGTAGGCGGCCTGGTGACTCAATGGACTCCGAACATGTATAGTCAACAAAAGATAAGCTTTTAATAGCTGTTCCAGGGTGGTACTGTTCACTACAAAGGGAGAAAGCACTAGCCGCCTTCATAGATTATAGGCAAATAAGCCCCCCGCACCCCACTCTGTCAATTTAAAATACATTTTCAGACCCTTCGTCCAACTTTTTAAGTATGAGGTCTCTCAGAATTATGCCATTTACACCCCTTGCACGCGTCTGCCAGGAGCAAGTCAGGACTTTAAATCCCATCCCTGACAAAGCCATGTGATTCTGCAGCCAACATTAATTCTCATGTTGGCTCCTCTGTCACAGGCGGAGAGGGAAAGGGGAAGAATGTTTCTCTTCTGCGATAGGGAGCATCCGTCGCTCTTTCTGGGCATTTCCCACTAATAATTTTACTTTTTATTGTTTTTATTTATCCTTTATTTACAGAATTACCGCAGAATGTGTAAGAACGGCAGGGTGGTTCATTTCCTCCCCGATAAACCCATGTTCAATTGCATGCTAACAGTGTCTCCCTAATGTCAAAAGCCCCCGTGCACAAAATTTGCATTCTGCTTTCTCCCTAAAAACCACAGTAAATATTTATAGAGGAAACTGGCACGCAGTGATAAGGGGGGGGGGGCGCTGGGGGGGGGACCTGGCCGCGATAATGCCAAGGACTCGATGGTGAATGCTTAATTGAAGTGCCATTCGGAGCTCCGGGACAGCGAAGTTTTGCAGAATTCTGGGGACGCAAAAATATTTAACGTAAAGGTCAGGAAAGATTTTACTGTGCATTCCGGCCACGCGGAAGCTGCCCGCTGGTCACCGCCTTTGGCACAAACAAGCACTCGTGGCGATTGATGTAGCACGCAAGTCGCCCGCACGCACGTTCATGCTACTAGATGTCTGCCGCAGCCTCTCAGGCTCAGTACCTATGCCAGCAGCCACAATCATAAGCAGCTCCTTATGCCACCAGAAGAGAAAAAGGATTTTTATATTTCTTTCTTGCGAAACACATTTAGGATACAGTGGCCGCAATCAGAGAGTGTGGCAGAATGATGGTTTACTTCACGCAGGGTAGCCTTCGCATTCGGAATATGTGTGGAAAGTACATTTAAGTGATTTTTCAGACCGTTCTTTGGGGGAAGCAGACTAAGTAAGGCCCACTCTCTTCAGGCTATGATTGCCATCGAAGGAGCAGGAATCGCACTTATGGCCTGAAATGTGGGCAAACAAACATTCTTAAGTGGAAGATACTTGATGCAAACTCCTTGATGCCTGGTAGGTATGCAAAGTACTGGCCAGTTTTTTTATTTATTTAAGTGATCATTTTAAATCCCACTTGCTCCTCGCTGGGTGGCACCATGATTTCATATCTCCTGGATTCTGGGCTCCCGGGCCCAGCTGTGTATGTGTGTGCGTGTGTGTGTGTGTGTGTGTGTGTGTGGTGTTCTCTGCCCATCCTCTCCACATCTGCATAGGCTTCCTTCAGGTGCTCGGGTTTCCTCTGAGACTATGTCACCCGAACCACGCTGGTAGTGACATCAGAAGAAGCGGACACCTCAGTGCGAGTCAGGAGGCACGGAGACTAGTAACCAGTCGGACGGCGCCTGCAACAGCGTGCGCCGTCATCGCTGCTGATCGCGGATTGTGCAGGAGGGGGAGAGAAAATGTACTTGTTTAAAAGAAAACATTTCCTGACGGAAAGAGCTGTGAGCTTGGAGTCTTTAGAGTTTCCTTTAAAGGAAATTACACATGAAGATTGATTTCCTTCTGAAATGCTACACAGCCTCCCAGGGGAACGGGTGGAGTGAAATTATCTATGAAATGAAAAAAATAATTGATGAGAATACTTAGCGGCTTGCGGTACACTCAGACGCCGGGTTGTGAGGTACGGCTCTGTTGGTGCACCGACTTGATTTCACTCATCTGCTCAGGCTGGAGACGATCACCCACAGCTCAGCGCTGGATTACAAATAGATCCATGTGTAAATAGGATTATGAGCTCACCGGCACTCATATCCGTCTCCTGAACTGTTCCTCATTCCGGTGGCAGGGGCTCTGTTTGAAGAATCCCCAGGAAAGACGCAGATGTTTTTTTTGTTCGCCATGGATTTCAGACACCAGGGGTCGCGGCAGTAAACAGAATGGACCGCTCCCGGCCACCCTCCGGTTCGCTCGGCTCTTGCTTGGCCGAGGGTTTTCCCTGCAGCCCTCAGAACAGCCTCCATGGACCTAGGCGACCATGTTCCCGGAACCCTCCAGTATATGGTGCCACAAGCAACCTCCAAGACAGTGGTGGGCCTTCAACCCTTTGACTATGGGTGGGGGGGGGAGGGGGGCATTGTGTGAATATGGGGGATGAACAGGTGATGCTGCCCCCACAGATGGCTGGAAGACAGTACCTGGAAAGGGGGACTGTGTGGGTAGAGCAAAGACGCTGACCTTTAGAGGCAGATTAGGCTGGGAGCGTGCAATGCGTCAGATATCAGTCTCTATTCTTTTTGGTCTAAGCCTTGAGCAATGCTGTCAGAAGGTGGCAGGAGCAGGTCAGCTGAAACCTATAACTCCATAGCCAATGACAATACCCCAATCAGCTCTCGCTCTGCAAATGGGCGGCCAGAATTCAGCAATTTATGATGGCAATCAGGCGGTGGTCATTATCATCAGCGCCAGAATGTTTTTTATTATGAGAAACACAAGCGTTTAGCTCGGAATGGGTGCCTTCCCTTTGGCTAGGTTGAAAGGAGCTAGATTTGGGGGTGGCTGGAGGACAGGGAAGATAGGGCAACCTCGGGGAGCTGTCCTGGCTTTTTGGGTGGTGTAATCGGGCTCAGTGACACAGGTGACGTTCAGTGTGGCGCCTGCCAGCGGGAACTGTGAGGTCAGCGAGGGCCTGGGATGCAAGATGGGGTCAAGAGTAGGGCGACGGTCAGCAGGAACTGGAGGGGCTGGATGAAGGTGTTGAGGGACAGGTTAGAGCCCCCCCACACCTTTAGGAATTAGATGCTTTTTGTGTTTGTGTGACTTTTATAGAACCTGCTAGTCCCGGCCCAGGTTATTTTCCATCCTGCTGTCAGGCACACATCCACACAGCTCTTTATATAACTGCTCTTTGCCCCCGACACACATGCAGATGCAGACGCACGCAGACTCAGACCTCACTCCCCTGTCGTCCTGTAACTCACACCAGAACAGCAGCCCTTGTCTTCATGGGTCCTGCTGCCCAGCCTCGCATTTTCACGTTTTAATCTCCCTGTATGGCAAACTCCACACTTGGAACTTCTTTTAAATGATGTAACCCAGACTGAGGCACTAACCTGCACTCCTAGCTCCTGTCTCTGAATAAGAGGGACCCCCCCTACCATTTCGCCCACGTCATCTATTCTCTGATAGTCTCAGCCTTAAGTTCTGAATTTGGAGATGCACTAGAGGATGAGATGTTACTCCATTCCTGGCATCATCTCATTATTTAATATCTATGTTACGTTTTGCATCTTCACCAAACCACTTCAACAGCAGGTTGTATAAATACCAATAATTGAAGCTTATATATAGATTGGGCCTGACAGCACGGTTGCCTGGCCAGATATTGGGTACAGTTAAAGGAGAGCGAGCTTTTATCATGTTTGCCATCCACTCTGATGAGGAAAAAGCGAGTCAAGTGCCAGTTTTTTTCCATTACGAATCAGCCTCCCTCAAAAGGCCGTGGGTATAGCAGGTGTTCCTGAACACCGCGCTCTGCCGCGTTCGTTTTTGGAGGACACAGCGGTAGCATTTAATTGTGCCGCTGTTACATGCCAGGCCTGCTAAACGCAGGAAGCGCTCCAGTTCTCTCCTGTGGAAGGTCCACATTATTTAGAAGACAGATGATTTTATTTACAGTGACCTGAAGTGCACTTTTGCAGCACTATTTAGCGAAGTGGCTAAAGTACCCCATTCAGGGGTGTAATTATGGCTCCTTGAACCAGCAACCTTGCGGTTTACCTTCTTAAACATTACGTCCAATTTTTCCCACAGTTCCCTTGTCTCTAAAATCAAAACTGTAGATGAAAATCAGAAGAGGTTGGACAATAAACCTGCGGCAGCTTGTGGGCTGGAGGCTTGCCGTGATGGGATAGCGTCACGGGATGGTTTGGTTCCTGAAAAGGACGTTTTTATTACTGAAAAACCAGAAAGGTATGGAAACTACCTACAAAAACATCTAAAAGCCCAAATGATACAGTACTCAAGAAATAACCCAATCCCAGCAACGCTGCATATAATCAGGGCGTCTGCACATAACTCCTGACTGTTGCGTAAATCCGCCCAGCTCACCCTATTTCTGCCTGACAATGTAACAGTCTAATGAAGACCAGCTGGGCTCCTGTCAGCACAATTCGGGTGAAATATAGAATCAGCCTCAGTCTGTCTGGCTTCTGCTGACTCGCAGCTATTCAGAACCAGTGTCGCTTGATAAATGTCCTGGTTGCTTTTTAATGTCGTAAACTGCTTAATTCCTCTTAGTTTTACTCAGAGCAGCATTTATCTTGGAAAAACTTGCTTGTTGTTGTTACTTGGACACTAAACCTATATTTTAGTACAATTATACTTAGCATTGAATACAATACAAGAAGCACTCTTATGTGATTTCATTTATATTTTTATATTCAGTGTAAAAACAATGGGTAAAACAGTGCAATTAATAATGGCAGAGTCTGCACTAAGCTGTGTTTCTCTCTGTCCCAGTTCACACCCCAGGGTTTTTCTGTGCAATTTTATTTGAGGCACAGCAAATGAGGACATTGTGTTAGACGAGGTTATGATTTGCCATGATTCAGCAGAGGCAAGCACGCTGGAAAGTGAGAGAGAGCGTGTAGCCATAAAACGCTGGAGAAGATGGCAGCAAGATGGGCGCGTCCATGAAATAAGAGGTGTAGGACTCTCAGGGACAATGTCTCTGTTGGAGAACTTTCAGAAAATAAGTAAAGTAAATTAAGTATAGTTAAGTAGACATAAGTTATTATAAGTAGATTGATTGCCAATACACCATAGCCTCTGCATATAACCCATAGAAGGGATGGCAGCTAATTCAGAGCAGCACCTTGCTGGTTGGGGAATCAAACCTGCAACCTTTCACTCATAAGTGGGCTTCCCTAACCAGCAGGCCACCACTCCCCCAAGAAAGTCCCTGGAGCAATAGGACCACTGCCATTCAATGTAAAGACAATACTTAATGGTTACTTGGTGACACGGTACTGTATAGGCTGCAAAGGAAGAAGGAATGGAAAGATTAACATTGACCTGGGGTTTGAGATGCCTGGTGCATGCCTGGTGTCACATGATGTCAGTCACGTGACAGAGACCAATGTATCTGATTGGCTGTTCTTGGATAATTAGTGAGTTTGTTTGTCCTGTTCCTACCCCAGACTCATGACTAGGAAAGCAAAGATTAAGATGGAATCTGTCACAGACATAAGGCAGGCTTTGTGAAATAAAAATGACTTAAGTGGCAGCCTCTCTGCCATGCTGAGTGACAAGTTGGGCCCGAAGCGGCAAGGGGGACGTTCATGACAACAGATGGTCAACAGTTCGAATCTTGGGAACAAGATGCTCAGCGAGCTGTTTCAGGATAGATATCCATCTGTATAAAAGGCAGGAACTGTCTAATAGCTTCAAAATATGTTTCAGGCGTTTGTAAAAAAGCATCTGTTAAGCTGGTAAATAATGCAGAAAGTAAAGTAACTGACGTGGCTTAGTGATGTATGCAGAATGGATTCCATCTGGGGCTCCCTGACATCTGCTAGGAACACGGTGAGAGGTGATCCTCGGAGAGCGAGAATGCGCCCAGCCCGTCCACAGGGAGACACGTGCTGATAAACACCTTCTGCTTACCGGCCTAGTGGTAACACAACCATTTATCATGTTCCTGCTCCTTAATGGAACCAAAACAGAACAAAAGTCGCAGTGACCCCTGAGAACAGGTCGCGTTTAACTGGCTCTAATGGATGGGCATCTACTTCCCGTGTCCCTGTGTCTGCCACATATGGGCGTCTTTCGCTGAAGCAGCACTTTTCTTTCTCGGCTGCTCGCTAAATGAGGGAACAAACGACTGTCTGGGCGGCTCCAGCGAGCAGCTGGGGTTCGTTAGGAATGTCTCGCACCTCAGCTCGAACACCAGCACTCCAGGCCGGGCTGTGCGAATCCGGGGAACGGCCAGATGATGGAGATGGATTCCGGGCCACCTTACGCAAAAAAAAAAAAAAACCCAGAATCCTACCTCTGGTGAAGGATAATGTGCAAATTTCACATAAAGGAGTATCTAGAAGCTGGCTAGTCTGCGGAGACAGCTTCAGTTTCAATCATAAGCCCGAGAGTCATGACTTTTCCCCCCCTTTCCAATTTTGTCACAGAGTGTAAATGTTTCTAGGAGAACAGATACAGAGTAGCGACAGATGAGCATGTTGAATGGGGATGAGGATTACGGTTCTGTGCCACACGGGCCTATGGACACCTGGCAGCTGCACCCTAATCTCTAGTAAAGTTCATTAGAACCCCCCCCACCCCCGTCGGGTTAGACATCGGAGTTCCTCCAGATTGCTTGGCTCATAACACAATCTCAGCCCAAATGTCACATCCGTATGAACAAGGACAAAAGCTTCCCGGCTCAGTCGCTGCCCCTTTGGACTGAAAGCAGAGGATGCAGAACCAAGATGGTCTGAACCCGTCTGTGCCCATGGCTGCAAAGGGACCGGGGCTGGAATAATTAGCTGTAATGACAGCGTATTAAAGGGGAGACTTTAATGACAGCGTGTTAAAGGGGAGGCTTTAATGACAGCACTTGCCATGCCGAGGCAGTGGACTGCCCTTGCGTGCTCTGTCCCTCAGACGGGACCCTGGAAAATGGTCAGATGGTTTCTGTTGCTGGTCCAGAAGGTGCCGAGTTCCAGCATCCTTCCTTAGAAGAGTAGGGAGCTGTGTGCCATTTGTGTTTCAGGCTCGGTTCTGGGCAGGAAATAATCACAGAATGTTTTCCCTACGCCTCAAGTCAGGACGATCTGACCAGCTCCCCATTTTCATTCAAGCGCTTTGGACAGCGTTTCTGGAGCGAGAAAGAAGCGGTCCGGTCCAAGTAGGGCGACCCGCATTGGGGGGATCCAAGTGACTGGGAGGTGAAGAAAGATGGAAAATTACAACTGGGATGACCAACACAATGGGGCCACGCTGTGCCTGGGTCCCAGTCATGTGCTCAGCTAACGAAGCGTCAAAAGCTTCCATGGACCACCACCTATGAAGCCACCTGAGATCGGTATTCTTGGAATGTGACACCCACATGTAACTAGAAAGGAGTAATGTGACTCAAATCATTATGTAACTGAGTAGCTGTCTTGTACTGACACATGTTACACAAGCCTTCCCATTTCCCCGCTAATAAGTATTCTTGATGCTGTTTCTTTGGATCCATCTGCATCCTTCATGTTAAACATTTGCTGGAGTCCCAGTGATCGACCGCATTAATGTCAGAACTCCTCCAGCCAAAGACTAGCATCGGTGCAGTTGCCACGGCGGACTTACCTGCCTGTGAGTAACTTATCGTTAATAACAGGTGGCTGATTCCTCTCTGGTGGCAGGTGTCACAGTAGTCATGGAGGTGGGTGTGCCATGAAACGTGTTAAGGTTCCTGCCTGTATCGCCAGCTGTTAAACTCCCTGTCCGCCTCCCAATAACTGCAGCACGTGGAGGAGAAAGCATATTTTTTTACTCTATACAAAAGAATTTGCACACCATATAGTGATACCATCTATAAGGCAAGCAGAAGGCGTAGGCATCCTGAGGCCGAGTCAGGTGACCTGTCCAGTGATTAGCTATTGGTCCAACTGTAACTATTTCATTTCTCGTTTCTCTCTCTCACCAGACAAACCCCCACCATATTCTGTTCTTTTCGGTTCTTTGACCCACCAACTGGAATGGTCGCCCTTTGTGACGTTCCGATGAGCAGAGTTTTTTTATTTTTTAGTCATGGTCCCCAAAAGTTGCTTGGGAAACTCATCAGAATGAAGAACAGGCATTAAGAAGAAACAAAAATCCTAAAACGTATTTTCTCTTACTTTACTAAGCTATTCCGCTTTAATTGGCATGGGGTCACCCCGTCCAGCCCCACATGGCGTAAGGCCAGTACCACTAGGTGGCAGTATTCCAATCAGCACGCGGGAGCCAGCATTCCCAGTTATTTAAGTTTCTGCAGCGTGACCGCACATGCTGATTTCACTGGCCCGTTTAATGACACACAAGCTGCTCTCTGTTCAGATCCAGAGCGGTGTACAGATGTTAGAGTGCTAAACACCGCTTACGCATGCACACGAAACCCGCTCAAAACATCTGATGTGAGTCCCAGTCCTTTTTCATTTCAGGCTATGTGACAGGTGAATGATTCTATATGTATGCGACGTTTTTCTGAAGTAAGAAGTGTGGTGCCTATTAGCTGTGCAGAATGTCTTGACTGAGCTTTTAAAAATCTGACATTTGTGGCTCGGAGGTGCAGCTTGCTGTAATGTGAAAACAGTTATTAGTAAAGGCTGCCAATGCTGGAAGCCACCCGTCAAGCTAAGCTAATAGGGACCCACGTGGTGGGGTTTGTGGGGAGGTTTGACAGGGCTGAGGGAAGGCAGACTCTGCTCGTGGCTGGCACACTGCTCCTCCTTGTTTGCTGCTTTTGCATTCAGAGATGTGGAGGGCGAGAAGGCGGATGACTTTGATTTGAGGAGAGTGAGGACCTGGGTTTTCGCTGATCCATCATCGGGGCTGTAGAAAGATGCCTACCTTCCACCTGGCCCTGCCTGAAAGTTTGTTTATTTGTTTGTTTGTTTCTGTGCGGGATGCCAGCAGCACAATGCAGGGAAACTTCAAGGTCAAGGAGGCCCCAGGCCCCAGGCCCCAAGAAGGCATTAAAATGAGTTCTTCTTTGAGGAAGTGGAAAATGGAGATGACCATCAACTCTGAAACTCTTATCAGGAGGACACCGTTCTTTTACAAGCGGTTCAGATAACATCAGCCTGAAAATAACGGCAGAGCTGCCCTTAGTTGTCCTTCCATCTTCCGTAACTGTTTGTCCTGTGCAGAAAGGCAGTGATCCTGGAGTCTGTCTTGGGCAGCACTGGGGATGAGGGTGGGGACCCTTGTGATGGGATGCCAGTCCATTATAGGGCACACATTATGGGGAATCTAGCCTAAATCACTTGTCACTGGATCGTTGGACAATAATACAGTAATTGGAGGAGAACATGCAAGCTCGACAGAGAGCCAGGACAGGAATCAAACCCACAACCCAGGAGGACTCAGGCCACACTCATACTTACTAATGGCGCTTTTCCACTGCATAGTACGGCACGATACGATTCAGTTCAGCTCACTTTTGGCGGGTTTTCCACTGGGAACAGTACCTGGTACCTGGTCCCTTTTTTAGTACCACCTC
>JAODKM010000126.1:25514925-25542649 GCA_026780845.1 Petrocephalus sullivani
TGGTAATGGATGTAGGTTTATGTAATAATGAAATGTTCTGTTTGTACTGGTAATGGATGTAGGTTTATGTAATAATGAAATGTTCTATTTGTATTGGTAATGGATGTAGGTTTCTGTAATAAAGAAATGTTCTGTTTGTATAGGTAATATATGTAGGTTTATGTAATAATGAAATGTTCTGTTTGTACTGGTAATGGATGTAGGTTTATGTAATAAAGAAATGTTCTATTTGTACTGGTAATGGATGTAGGTTTGTGTAATAAAGAAATGTTCTGTTTGTATTGGTAATGGATGTAGGTTTATGTAATAAAGAAATGTTCTGTTTGTATTGGTAATAGATGTAGGTTTATGTAATAATGAAATGTTCTGTTTGTATTGGTAATGGATGTAGGTTTACGTAATAATGAAATGTTCTGTTTGTATTGGTAATAGATGTAGGTTTCTGTAATAAAGAAATGTTCTGTTTGTATAGGTAATAGATGTAGGTTTATGTAATAATGAAATGTTCTGTTTGTATTGGTAATGGACGTAGGTTTATGTAATAATGAAATGTTCTGTTTGTATAGGTAATGGATGTAGGTTTCTGTAATAAAGAAATGTTCTATTTTTATTGGTAATGGATGTAGGTTTATTTAATAAAGAAATTGTTCTTGTTACCGCTAAATATAATTGGCCTAAAGAAAATGCATTAAGCCCCAAGCAGCTGTGTGGCACTATTGGAAATGTAAGACTTAAGTCAAATGAATCCTTATGTGAATAAAATACCGCTTATTGTTGTTTTAATTCTTCAAAAAAAATGAACGTTGCTTTGTACTTGACTGGTAAAAAAAAAAAAAAAAAAAAAATGTTTCTTCAGAGTATTAAAAATGTACCCTGAAGCAAGAATGGTTTGTTTTGAGAGTCTCTTTCAATTTATGTTGGAGGCATAAAACAAATACTTTGTGTTTGTCTTAAATCAGTCATTTTCAGTCATTTTCCTTTTTCTTTTGGTCAGGGTCCCTTGGGGGGTGGGGGGTCTGTAACTTATTATAGCAGCACAGGATACAAGGCAGGGGACACCCTGGACAGGATTCCAGTCCCTCACAGGACAACGAGGCAGGGGACACCCTGGACGGGACGCCAGTCCATCACTGGACACGAGGCATGGGACACCCTGGCCGGGACGCCAGTCCTTCTCAGGGCACATACATACACAACGGGAAATTCAGACACCTTACTGCATGTCTTGTGACCTTCATCATTATCCATCCTTTCAAAAATATTTTATGTGCAACAAAAAAACATGTTTGCAAATTTGACACCTCACCATCTGCTCAATATTCCTACCTTAAACAGACAAAAAAAACCTTTGCCAGATTTACAAATGTTATGTCTTTAGTTATTACAAATGGTTTTGGCAGTCAGACTAGCCTGCACACTGGTAAGAATATACTGTTGGATTGTTTATTCCACATACAGCTGACTGAAAAAAAAGCTCGAAGCTACTAGAGATAGAATTTCTTGACTCTTTAATCATCCCAAGAAGCAATGCTCAGTGCTCCCAAAAACTCATGGATATATGTTCAAAGAGCTGCTTGGGTGAGAAGCAACCTTGAGAAATGTTTTAGGCAAGATTGATAGCTGGGTGTCACAGGCCTGGTTAACTTAAAATAAGTTGCCTGGAGGCAGAAGGCAAGAGAAAGGATTTGCGAACTTTCACACAGCGGCATGGATGATAAGTAGAGGGTTTACGTTAAGGATTGTGCAGGTAGTCCTTTGATTTTTCCCCCCACAAGCTTATTCACCCCTGCCTAAATGTCAAGGGGAATTTTTATATTACAAAAAAGAGGGAATGTGGTCATACTTATGCTGTGCTTTTCATTAACGCGCCGAGCTGCAGGCATCCTCTCAGACACTGTAACGCGGGTGACTATCAAAGCAAAGTAGCGTGTTGGGGACTGATTATGGATGCTGCTCTGGCGTATTTATTTTCAGAGCCCAGTTTGAGTCTTTGGAAAATGTGACCCACCAGGTGAGGAGAAAGACACATGTTAAAAGTTTATGAATGTGTGCCCTTCATTCAAGTGGCTTTGGAGAAAGCGACCAGAAAGGGATTAGGAAGATTAAGGTTAGGAGAATAGTCTAGCAGGCAGAGTTATCTTGTCTCACCACTGCCTGTTTAGAGAAATATAGTTTGGGAGTAGAAAACAAAGCAAGGGGATGGGGTGAAGTTGCAGCAGTGATACTGCTTTTTTGGCAAGGAGTGGAGAAAAACAAGGCTTTGAAGGCACAGTACGCCGTGCTGCTGGGGATCAGCCAGGCAGAGAGTGAGAGGGCACCGTAATCCCAGCCAGCGTCGGCTTCAAAGCCTGCAGCGCCTCATCACTGATGTGCTCTAAACTGCTAAAAAGGTTCCTCCTTCTGCATCAGACTGCAGGAATAATTCCTTTTTATCAAAAGCAGCTAATTCATATGCATACATTTATACACTCAGTGTACAATCCATCAGGGACGTCTTCCAAATGCTGTGCTGACCCGATTTCCTCTCAGAATAGGCTCAGCTTGTCACGGCGTGGACAGATATATGTCTGAGGTACCCCACGGGGACACTGACCCCGCCTGAGTCCAGGGCTTCCTACAATTGAGTCTTTTGGGCAATGGAACATTCCAGATCCAGCATGCATGAAACTTATCCAGCATGCATGAAACTTATTGTCAACCATCTGTGAGAGGCACTTATATCTCTGTACTTTTCTAGCTCCTCTCCTACGCTTCATCTACACCGACGTAAGTGGATTAAGAAGTGAAGTAACTGAGGGATCCCACCTGTCACCTGGGTATACCTGGGCAGTCTCTTTCCAGGGAAGAGCAGGTGTCCCTGATGAAGTGACTGGGGGATCACACCTGTTACCTGGGTATACCTGGACAGTCTCTTTCCAGGGAAGAGCAGGTGTCCCTGATGAAGTGACTGAGGGTATAACTGGACTGTCTCTTTCAAGGGAAGAGCAGGTGTCCCTGATGAAGTGACTGGGGGATCACACCTGGCACCAGGGTATACCTGGACTGTCTCTTTCAAGGGAAGAGCAGGTGTCCCTGATGAAGTGACTGGGGGATCACACCTGTCACCTGGGTATACCTGGGCAGTCTCTTTCCAGGGAAGAGCAGGTGTCCCTGATGAAGTGACTGAGGGATCATACCTGTCACCTGGGTATACCTGGACAGTCTCTTTCCAGGGAAGAGCAGGTGTCCCTGATGAAGTGATTGAGGGTATACCTGGACTGTCTCTTTCAAGGGAAGAGCAGGTGTCCCTGATGAAGTGACTGGGGGATCACACCTGTCACCTGGGTATACCTGGGCAGTCTCTTTCCAGGGAAGAGCAGGTGTCCCTGATGAAGTGATTGAGGGATCACACCTGGCACCTGGGTATACCGGGACTGTCTCTTTCAAGGGAAGAGCAGGTGTCCCTGATGAAGTGACTGGTGGATCACACCTGTCACCTGGGTATACCTGGACAGTCTCTTTCAAGGGAACAGCAGGTGTCCCTGATGAAGTGACTGAGGGATCATACCTGTCACCTGGGTATACCTGGTCAGTCTCTTTCAAGGGAAGAGCAGGTGTCCCTGATGAAGTGACTGAGGTATCACACCTATCACCAGGATATACCTGGACAGTCTCTTTCCAGGGAAGAGCAGGTGTCCCTGATGAAGTGACTGAGGAATCACACCTGTTACCTGGGTATACCTGGACTGTCTCTTTTAAGGGAAGAGCAGATGTCCCTGATAAAGTGACTGAGGGGTCGCACCTGTCACCTGGGTATACCTGGACAGTCTCTTTCAAGGGATGAGTGGGTGTCCCTTATGCTTAATGTACTGCACTAGCCAACCTATGTTGCAGCCCACTGTCATGATATATCATTATTAAGCTTGGACTGGTAATGGATCATTCATAACTTCTCCACACTAAACCACAGAACTTAGGGCTCACCCAGAAGAGCTTTGCGTGATGAACTAAAATGTCAAATCAGGACATGCCCAAGATGACCCTCTTCAGTGCTGGAGCTTAGTTTTGCTTCAAGGCGAGAGCAGAGCGAAATACCAGAAGAAATTAGCATGAGGCTTTTTTTCATGACACATTAAAGCAGCCATTAAGACCACAGACAGGCAATTATGGTATTAATTCCATGGAATAAAGACATTTTTATTCATAACTTCCTAATTTCTCAAGATGAAGTTTTATTCATAACTACACATGTGCCATGACTTTTTGTAGGACAGTATAAATTAATATGTTAATGTAGCAATTTGGCTAAAGTACCTTGCTCAAGGGTACAGCGCCGCTGTCCATCGATAAAGCCGAGAATGGTGTACATCTGTCTGACGTATCACTCTGTATGCGACTACCGCTGTGACAGCTGGCATGAGGCTAAACAGCCAAACCATGTCGCCTAACAGTCTGCTTTTTCCCTTGAAGGATAGAAGAAAATAAATATGTGAGATCAGCGCACAATCATCTTTCAGTTAATTAGGGAAGTTCTAGCGGCCACCTCGTTAACATGATGCCGGCAGACTGTTGTTCAGTTTCTGACCTGGCCAGTCCCTTACTGGCTGGCCTGCGTGACACGAGCCACACTCTGACCATTTTCAGGCCTCGCCTGCTCGCAGCCAGACCAATTACACAAGTGCGGAGTCTGATTAGCGCGGCATTAGGGACCTTTTCTCTATGCTTGGTGACAAAGAAAGTGCTTTAATATTTAAGAAATCAGAGCATAGTTATTCTCCGTGCCTCCTCTGGTCAGAGGTGGAAGGTTAACAAGCTTCTGTGCAGATTACCTCAAATTATTTGAACGGGAATGCGTGATAGTCGCAGACATCATAATTTTACTCCAGACATGAAGTGCAAACAGAATTGGTTGCCTTTTCAGGAAGCAGTAAAAGGGTTGCTGGCTTTGGTCAGCGGGCTGGCGTGAGATTTTCAATTCGGGACAAGTCTGCACACGCATTTACACATATGTAAGAGTTTTAGTACCTTGTAAATAGTCTGTAGGGTTAGCAAACTACTTCAATGCTTTTGATGCAGCTAATATTAGGTGTATAATGGAATAATATAGTTCTGCTGTAAGATTGCTTGCGTGAGCGTGAGAGCCTGAAAGCACGAGTGTCACACCAGATGTGCACGAGTTGGCAAGCCTGCAGTAACTACTAGGACTGAAAGAGTAGAGGAAGCTTTTAGATGAAGATCCATCCTTTCGGAAACAGCACCGGGGAACCCATTCTGGTCCAGTCTTTACTTGTGTCGGTCTTACTGTAAAATTAGAAATTGGACAAATGATGCTTCAAAACCTGCAGTGGGTAAGACTAATGTGTGCTATCAGTCACCGGTTTGGCCCACTTCCCTTTGGATCAAATCGGGCACTGACTGACAGCACACACTAATTCCAGGGTCATTTCCCCAGTGCTGGCAAAAAATAGCATTGAGTTTAATGTGTTGAAGATATAGATGAGCCTTCATTTTATTTTTTATAAATAGGACTATACCACTACTTATCTGAGCTGCACACCTTTACTAGTCTCTGCTGTCATTTAAATAATTCCCCTGGACGTTTATATTCAGCCTGGAACACAGCAAGTGGTTTATGGTATGGGTTCATTACATGCCAGTGCTAGGGATGTAACGATACCTCGATCTGTATCGATGTATCTATTAAATGGCAAACGATCCGATGCATCGATGTGACCACATAAATATGATCCACTCCGTCGTACAAATGATCTGCACTTTTACACTGTAGGTGGCGATATGTAGGATAACGTCTTCCAACCCGGGCTCATGACTTTTCATGCAGCTATCATGACATAAAAAAAAAAAACGTGCTGTGATCACGCTTTAGGCATTTTTTACATGCTAGGACAACGCTTCACTACCCTATGTATTTTAATGCACAGTGTGTAATACCGCCACTATGAGCGCTAACTGGTGACTGAGGGACGCGATCTGATAACGCTGCAACGATGTGCAAGCGGCTCCTGGTTTTTACTTCTGTTGCATAAATGACTGAATCTATGCAATCTCATGAAAATATACTACACATTTCCCACTAAAAATTAAATAATAATGTGTGGATTTGTTCTCATTTTTGTTTGCAAAGCTGTGGAAAGCGTCTGAAAGGCAGTGAGATGGGGAAAAGCATACAAGCCCCGTATGATATGGTGTTTCTCGTGATCTGATAACGCTGCCGACAATGTGCCATGCCAGACATGAGGGGGCGTCACGGCTGAGCCGTATGAACTAGAGATCTGAAATTTGGCACAGATAAACTAGATATATGCCTGAACGAGTGTGTGTTTGTGAGTGTGGTTTATGTCAGATTCGGAGAGCTGAAATTAACCTTTTGTTGGATGTTAACTGGCGACTAAAACAAGAACTAAAAAAAGTTCTCCTGAACACATTGACCAGTTAATCATTCTTTGAAAAAATCTCTCAAAGAGGACTACTGGCATACGCTTACCGTAGACGTCAGTCATGTTAATCTTCTCATTCTACATATCTATCCATGCAATGTTTTTTATGTGACTTTATTGCACTTTATTTTACTTCTTATGGACATACTTTTTGCTACACTTTTGTATTTGTCTGGAGAAGACTTGATTCAAAATAAAAATTAATCACCATATTAATCTACATTCACCCAGTTTTATTTTTACCTTATTGCACTTTATTTTGCTTATTTTATGGGACATACTTGACCACACTTCTGTAATGTGGACTAGACTTTGTTTACAAATCCCAAAAAATATGATACTAACCGTAGTTTCGAACCGAATCGTATCGTGCGAATTTCTGAGGTATTGAAAAAAATCGAATCGTTAGCTTAAGGGATTGATATTGTATCGTATTGTGTGAAAAGCTGTGATTTACACCCCTAGCTGGTGCATCTCTCAAAGGTTCCTTGCTGAAACGTTCTTCAGCAAGGTGTCTGTACTTCACTTTTTCTTCAGATATATTTGTATGCATGAATGTGTGAAAATGGTTAGCAGTGTCGGATTAAAAGCTTTAGCTATGCATAAGGCCTCAGCACAAGACGGAGAAGATATGAATTTCAATTTCAGAATATGCTCTGGATACATTCGACTTCTGGAGGAGAACTCTCAGATATCCGTCCAGCTCCCATAACTGTAATTATTCACCCAAGGAAACATAAGACAGAGGACGCCACAGATGAGATCTCTCCCACATATGATATCAGATGCATAAACATGTATTCCATCTCAAATTTTGGGTGTTCCCCAAACAACCAGGGGCTGCGCATTTATGTGCCACCTGTGGGTGCCAAATAGATCATTCTTTGTAGGATATGACTTCAGACTCTGAGAGTGACAGCTTGAGGTTGCCAGTTCCAGACATATGGTGGCCCAAAATTGTGTTTCCTCAAGCAGCGTGTTATTCCCGGATCGACGTGGTGCCGTTTGCAGATGGGCTCGGCCGGCATCGCGGCGACACGAAGCAAGCCGGAGAACTTCACGCAGAGAGTGCCTGTGGAGACGCGCCATACTGATGGACATATTAATCACCCGCTGTCTGAGTGTCCATTAAGGAGCGATTCCCTTAATGAGATGCCTGGACGGTTCCCACTTTCGCTGGACCAGACCCAGCATCAAGGTGCTAAATCAACGAGCTGAAGTGAGTGTGAGGAACTCAACCCCGGCTCTTTGTAATAAACCTAAAGCTCAGTACTGAACGGCAATACTGAGTCTCCCAACTTACCCCTTTTCCAGAAGCACTAGCCTCTACATAAACTCCATCATGCCAAACGTGATGTTTCTTAAAATTTGGGAAACTCAACTGCAGTGACACAGAAAGGCAGGAAAGTTACTGATGCTTAGGTTTGTTCACCAAGGAAAGTCAAAATGGTAACAGTGGTGTTATTGGTCGCTCTGGTTCTGAGCTGCTGTTTTGCGCACTCTGGAATATGACAACTTAAATCCACAAATTTTAGGCCATATAATTTGAGCAAGAATATGCGCGCCTAACAAAAAATATGTGGAGGTGGATTTCTGTTTTTTTTTTGTTTCCTCAGGTTTTTCTCAAATTGCTTAAAATAAGTAGTTCGCAAAATTATGAAAGAGTAGCACACATAGGGAGACCAGGGCACAAAGGCAGGTTTACAGAAGCGGTGGTGCTTGGGGTTTATTAAGGAAATGGGCCTTCAAAAGCTCGCCAGGTCCAATTTTAAAAGGGCAGCTCTTAAAAAAGACATCGCTTTCGGGGAAAAGGGCCGTCCCTCTCAGTGTTAGGAGAAAAGAAGGGTGTGGGTGGAGAGAGGCACACAGGTAACCCGCTGAGGCTCCACGGGAAGGCTTCTTATATGGCCGAAATTAGACTGAGGAGGTACTGGTACGCAAGAGACTCAAGCAAAAGCAAATGCTAGAATCATGTGGGAAATTTGAAAAAATAAGAAAAGAAAACTTCTGAACTGTACGCATCAGAGGTGGGCTTACATTCCACAACCTTCCAGGGGCTTATATCATCTCTTCTTTTCATCTAACATTGAAATGAAATAAAGGAATCCAGCAGCATTTCTTTACCTTTGAGGAGACGGCAGGCCCAGGTCTCAGAATCAGTGGGATTATGAGCTTCGCGCCCTGTGGAATGTGGCAGCTTAAACCCACTGGAAGGGCACTATTTTTAACCCAAATAATTAGGCTGGAATATCTCTGACTATCAGAGAAATACGCAAGGTGGATCTCAGCTTTTTTTCCTCAGGTTTTCACACACTGAAATTAAGTGTACTTAAAATAAGCAGTTAAAAATTAAAAATCAATTCAGAGAGTAGAAGCAGGAGGTGACGGGGGTAGGGGGTGGGGGGTGAGGTGATGCATGAGATTAATCTCCCCGAAAGTCCACCGGATGTCTAATTACCTAACTGACATTTGTTGGCTTTAGTATGCAAAGGAGTTCAACATGAGCATGGTACATTTAAGCCACTCTGGACGAAAGCTTCTGCTGAAAATATAAATGGAGTAATTTCTGAAAATTGTTAAAAAATAAAAAGCTACTGAACTGTAAAGGGAAGAACAAGGCTCGGATCCCCCAAGCTCCTTTATTCTTCTCAACATTCCATCTAAATTTAATTGTGAGGAGACTTCAGTCCTCAAGCCTCTCAGAAAGAGAGGGCTTGGCAGCGACCCATAGGTTGCTTTATATCTAGAGAACCAAGCAAGGGTTTAACTCCAGATAAAGAACCTATGGAGGAATAAACCTACAGGAGAAGGTTCTGACCCAAAGCTGTGCTGAAGCTACCTCTGCCAGTTCCATGGCCCCGTGTGAGAAGGTTCAAGAATTTGCCCCATAGACATGCTAAGGGTCTTGGACCACTGAAAAGATGGAAAACTAATGAGTGGCACTACAAGGAAGGGATGTAATGTAACCATCTCTGCTGGAAATTCATGTGCCACAGTGACAAATGTCTACTTCTCGTGGAAAGGAGAGTAAGTAATTATATACAAATGAACTTGT
The DNA here is from genome assembly GCA_026780845.1 of Petrocephalus sullivani. NCBI lineage: Eukaryota > Metazoa > Chordata > Actinopteri > Osteoglossiformes > Mormyridae > Petrocephalus > Petrocephalus sullivani. The sequence continues at coordinate 25,524,418 of JAODKM010000126.1, forward strand.
CAGGAGCCATTCCGAGACTATTACTTGAACTTGTACCTGCTATACTTGGCTTCCCTCCTGTGAAATTCCTGCTCTGCCTGTCATAGACAAACGAGGCCAGCAAATGATAATGCATGGACAAAACCATAGAGTTCCATTCTTGGGCAGCACGGGGAAATTGCGTTCTGTTGCTGGTGTGATTTCACAGCTCTGCTGCAGTTTGGCTAAGCGAGCTAACCTTTGGTGCCGGTGCCCCGGAAAGTCAGAAGTTTTGAGGCCTGTCCTCGGCCAAATACTCACATGTCTGTGGGCCCTAGAGCGAGGACCTCAATCTGCAGGTCCAGGGGTGCTGCTGGTGACTGACCCTGTGCTGTGACTGCCAAGCTTGCTCTCCCCTACAAAAAAATATCACGATGCAATTTACTGACATGAAGATGGGCAGGAAGCCATCTGGAAGCTGGGGCCCTGTGCCACCTGAAGACAGCCGCCATATTTATGCCCTCAGTCACACAGGTACCTTGGGGGGAACTGGAACCCCAACAGTATCACCATGTTGGGGGTGCAGAGGGGGCTGAATGTGGCCGTCCAGAGCCCCCCTGACAGCTTCTCTGCCTCCCCACCTCCAGGAAGAGTCTGTATAGTGGCTGGCGTATCCCTGCAAATGCAGCTGCACGCAGAGCTCAACATCAAAGCTATATCTGTCGTGAAGCAAAACAACGCAGAGGCTGAAATACTGAAAGCTGATTGGTTACTGCATATATTGCTGAATATTGATTTGAATGAAGGCTGCATTTTCCTCTAGAAACTTTTCCTGCTACAACAATATGATACAGCATATATCTAAATGGCACCTGGCCTTTTGATTTAAGTTATGTATTGGTATTGATTTGTCTCTGTGAAGGATTTCAGTTAAGCAGATGTTTCAGTGTGTACTACAGTGGACTGTAGCTTTTTTTGTTATCAAACTTAATGGATTTTCTGCCTGTTGGCTTTCGTTCATTAACTTAATGGATCATTTTGATGCAGTAATCTTGGGATGTTCTGTTTCAACCTGAGTTGTTCCTGACGGGCTATGGAAACCGAAGCGGAGGGAAGCCTGACGTCCCGCCAGTGCAGGGGGGGGGGGTAGGCACTGCCTCTGCTCCATGCAGCCCCACCGGTGCCAGTAAAGCGGGCCCTTTGTCTTTGAGACTAGTGACAGGTGTTAGAAGCGCTTATTCGTGGAGGAGCGATGATGGGGTTCGTGCAGACCGCCGCGCCGCAAAATGCCACGTCCGACTGAGTGTGGCGCGGCAGGTAGGACCGAAAGCAGGGCAGCCCTCTGGGGAAAGTAGCAGGATTGGGGTGGTCGCCACGGTTAGCGGCGAGGCGGTCAGCGGGAATGGACTTTCGATAAAATTGCACCCCCCCCCCCCACCCCAGACCCGCTCAATCGCTCTCGAGCGAGACGTTTCATGTGAACCGCTTTAGGAGACATCCGTCTCCGTAAAGAGAGCGCCGACTGCGGGGAATGCCAGGGTGCACACAGGACCTGAAATACTCTTGTGTTAGGAGCCATGTTTTGCTAAAAAAAAAAAATAGAATTCTCTCCGGTGTTTTTCCACTTATAACAAAACAACAGGTGACCGTCACCTCCCTCTCTCACGAGGGCCACTGTCATGATGCAGCCAGGGACCCTCCACATGCTAACTCAGTCATGACACGCTAAGGCCCAAAGTCCCAGGTAGGCAAGGCCCTCACCGGCTCTGGCCCTGCGGTCTGATGCGGGATTTCTCTTGAATATAATGGGACTGAATGGCATTCTTTCTTTGGTGATTAAAGCACACAAAAAATACATTTAAAAAAATCAACAGCAATGTCTCTTCGCAGTAATCATGACCCGGTTACTCAAGATAATCCAGACTTTGTAGGGAGAAGATTAGTATAGGAATTTCTCATTTCTTCAAGCTAACTCTACGCACCAATCATATCACTGTACAGAAGATATCACTTGTGAGCTCGTGCTCGTACCTTCTGCACAGCCGATTGGAGTATTCAGTTTGGTCTTTGGATTATCTTGAGTGACTGATATCTCCAAAACTAGACAACCTAGATCAGAAGCAGGGAACCTGGTCCACGGGGGAGCCGGTGTGGGTTTTTGAGATGACCTCCCAGAGGTTGTAGAGGCTATGGTGTTCACTCAAAAGCTTGTGTGTGTGCTTAACATGCGGTAGGTAGTGGGATCAAAGCCTGTATTCTCCAAGTCTGTGAGGGCAGTGTTAGCCTAATGGATAGGGAAGGGCGCTTGTGCTCAGAAGGTGGCCGGTTTGATTCCCTGATCAGCATAGTGCAACCCCCAAGTACTGCTCTCTGGGTGCTGACTTAGTGGCTCACTGCTATGTCACATGTGGGATGAACTGTCCCTTTAACAAAGTCATTACTGTTAATCACACTATTAGTTTATTGTTCTAATCTTTATTCTGTAAAAGTACAGTGGTGGCTATACTATTACATCAGTCTATTCTACGCTGATGGGCACAGATGACTTTGGGGGCAGCCAATGGCAAATGAAAGACCATAACATTGGAAATGATTTGAGTTGATCATTCAGGGGAGTGTCCCTCATTGGTCTGTCATGGCTCATTATGGGAGGCCGAAACAACCACGGGTAACTGGTCTCAGGCTGGGCCATTTGTGCTTACCCATCATCCATAGCCATATATTTAGCACAGGGTCATGTGCGCCTGGACACAAGGCAGGGGAACACTTTGGATGAGATGATGTTAATGCCGCCTGGATGCTGAGACGCCCCCTGCTGCTCGCTGCTTTGATGGCAGCTGTGCTACTTTAAACTCTGCGCCCCCACCAGCACAGACTCCCCCTTAGACCTGAGGCCCATTAATATCACTTTGTGTCACTTCGTTTCAGCTTCCCATTACTTTCAATCATCACTGACATCTTCTAATGCTTCCCTAGTCCCCATTCGAGATGAAAGCCCTAATGTTCATTCCCAGTCTCATTAGAAGCCCAGTGCAGATATACCCGTCATCTCTGACCGTCACATATGGGGAGACTCTCCAGTAATGGACGTCAAGGATGAAGTGGCTGGTGGGAATTGGACATATATTTGCTATTTTTTACGGTCGAGTGGTTATATCTTTTGGGGAGGGGCATCACCATTAATAGATCTTGTCCGCGACAAGTTTTCTATTGGTTGGTGCCTACTTTCAGAATATGAAGCCTTCGAGATTCCTTGTAGGGCTAGTTACCATCCCAGCCTCAGAAGTCTGCAAAGGTCCCCGGGTTTGGGGAAAAGAGAGAACACCAAAGGGTCAAAGTGGTAGCCCAGAGAAAGATGCACCTTCAAGCTTGATTCAACCTTCATGTGATGGAACCAGCACAGTGGGTCAGTTACATTGCTTTTTACTTTTAATATGACCATCCATGATGTAATTCTGCGATCACAGGATGTAACATGGCTTCATATCCCAAACTGGATACCAGAACCCTGGTCAGCCACTCACACAGATGCTGCCAGCTCCATGCTGGCTTATTGTTGTTTTTTTTAGTTCCTTATAATGTCTTGCCAAGCCATCAGAGCTTGTTGTCAGTTCTAAAGACATATGAGCAAAACTGAAAAAATTCTTGCACCACAGACAACTATTTCTTGTTTGTACATCAGTGACCAGTGCTAATGGACGTTTTGCAAAACACTAGACACAGTGAACTTTTGAGGTCAAAAGTCTCAGGTCAAGCTATATTGTCAGTATGTCAGTGTAAGTATGTTCCTGAGCTCCAATATTCTGAATGACAATCAGTTCCCACGTTCTCATTGTCCCTGACTGATCACTTTTCTTTATGTAACTGATACTTGTTCATGTCAAAGACACAAGTTTCAACATTGCAATTGCAATATGGCTCCACATAACAGAATGAAAAGTCCACTGGCCAGAGAAAGCACTCGCATGCACATGTAACTTCTTCAGATCTCAAAACATATTAAAACAAAAAAGTCACACAGCACTGTATAACACAAAAACAGCCAAACAAAACCATGTACCATGTGAACCAAAAACACAACAGTGCACTGCAGCTTAAGGACTGTATTTTTCAAATAGTTTGAAACCTTGGTTAACTGTTTTGCCTGTGCTTATGTTCATGATGATCACATGCATATACATATTTTTTCCAATTGCTAACACACTAAAATGACATGCATAGCACAATTATTTAAACTGAGATACAGAGAGCAAAACCTCTTCTCGAGTCTCCAAAACTCTAAACATACATTTTGCAATTCAAAATGGCACTTTTTAAATGCACTGAACACGGTTCTCTGCGTAATACACAACAATCTGACACAAAGTCACATGTTTGCCATTTCAAAACACTGCCACTCAAAATGACACTACATGAGCTAATTGGCCAATATACGTGCCACCTGGCCAAACACCTCAAAGGTTAATTCAATCAGGAAGTAAGCACTATAAAAAGACCACAGGTGAGCACCATTTTTTTTTTTTTTACAACAACAACGGAAGATGTTGCAGAGAGAGGAAGAGGGAGGGTGAGGATGAGAGGGGGAGGAAGAGTGAGAGGTAGGGGTAGAGCTGGTAGAGGAGTTCATGGCCAAAGAAGACAACTCTCAAATGAAATCAGAGCAACCTTAGTTGATCATGTCATCAACCATGGGCTGACAATGCAAGAGGCTAGACGTAGAGTGCAGCCCAACTCGAGCCGTTTTACTGTCGCCTGTCATCCGGACATTTAGACTGGAGCACAGGTAAGCAACCAAAATTTCTTTCACACTGTGTAGTACACCCCATGTCAATTACAAACCCCAGAGCAATTTCCTCTGGGATCAATAAAGTTTTTCTGATTCTGATGTCATAGTGTATCAATTGGGTGACCCCTGTTTACTTCATGAATGGCTGATGTCAAGTTTCCTGTACAATTTACTCTACTGTGGGGGAAATATCTTTAGGCTGCATTGTCCAAGCCCTATATTTTTGTTTTTGTGTTTTTTTAAAGGACTGAGAGACACAACCATGGTGGAGGAAGGGGCCAAATGTTCACCAGGGTACAGGAAGCTGCCATTGTAAACTTGAAATCATGAAAAATCAAATCACAAGAGATTCAAAGCCACATCATCCAAGACAACACCATATTCAACAACATTCAACGAGTCAGTCTGTCCACATTGGCTCGCATTCTCAAGCGAAACCCAATCAGACTGAAACAACTATATAAGGCGCCTTTTGAGAGAAACTCTCAAAGAAACAAAGAGCTCAGACGAGCATATGTGCATGTAAGTACAACATTGACTGCAGCACACTACACGCAACATTGTTTCCCGGTGTGCTGGATAACACCATATTGACTGATTTTTGTTCTTTGTTTTCATGGAGTACTGGAAATGGATGCTCATGCAATCCCACATAAGTTCATCTCCATGGATGAGGCTGGGTTCAACCTAGCAAAGACCAGAAAAAGGGGAAGAAACGTCATTGGCCACAGAACCATTATAGATGTTCCTAGCCAACGTGGTGGGAACATCACAATGTGTGCCGCCATCTCCAATACGCATGGTGTCCTCCACCGTCATGCCAACCTTGGACCATACAACACAGCCCATATTCTCACATTTCTGGACAGACTCCACAACATTCTCATACCACCAGAGCTTATGAATGATGCAGACCATCAAAGAAACGGGTATGTTGTAGTATGGGACAACGTGAGCTTTCATCATGCAGCCCCAGTCCAAAACTGGTTTGCTGACCACCCACTGTTTCTCGTGCAATACCTCCCACCATTCTCACCATTTCTGAACCCTGTAGAACAGTTCTTTTCGGCATGGCGGTGGAAGGCATACGACCGGCAGCCCTATGTGCGCATGCCTCTTGTGCAGGCCATGGAAGAGACATGTGATGAGATTGATGTGGGTGCGATTCAGGGATGGATACGGCACTCGAGGCGCTTCTTTCCTCGATGTCTGGCAAGGGAAGATATTGCCTGTGATGTGGACGAGGCATTGTGGCCAGACCCAGCTGAGAGGCAAGATGCTGCCTAATTATTTTTCTTGCCTCTTTCTTTTTTACTATATATTTTTTTCTGCATTTTCTTTTTCAGTTTGCTGTTTTTTGTGAGCATATTTTTGTTTGCTCCAATGTAAATATATCTGCTGTGCATATGTTGCACCGACTTGCTTGGTGAAAAAAAATGCATGTGTGTATCTGCAAATATGTTCACATGCACATAAAATCTGAAGAATTTTCTACAATTTTCACTATTTTAGTAATATGGCAAAGCATACTAAAGATGAGAGTGCTTTTCATTATGCCCAACAGTGTGTAGTTGGTTAGACAAAAATCTGGTAATATGAATGACGTGTGTGCCATTTGGTACGAAAGTTTGATTTTGATAATTCTATATGTAGTTTTGTTTGTAGTGCTTCATTTTGCAGTATATGATGTATTTTGCAGCTTGGGCGTGTGGTTTTGTGAATTGCGTTAAATGTTTTGATAAAACCAGCCTAGTTTGCAAAATTGTGTTTTAGCAATTGGAAAAAACTGTATTATAATGGGAAACTGCATAATCTATTTTGACCAACAAACTAAAGCAACAGGAAATTGTGCCGAATGATGACAATTGTACAAAACCATTTGCATATATGTACTAAAACAAATTTGTGTGAAGCATTGAGAAATGATGTTCTGCTGTGCAGTAGTGACATTATACCGTGTGCTAATTGTCGTTTGAGAAATGCTCCAAGCAATTGAGAAAAACTGTATGCAAAATGGAACAAGACGATAGAGGATGAAGGAAGTAGAGTTCGGTGCTGTACCACACAAATTTCTGTACGTAGGTGAAGCTGGTTTCAGTCTGGCCAAGACCAGGAGCCGTGGGAGGAACGTCACAGGCCACAGAGCAGCAGTACAGATACCAGGGGTAAGGCGGTTCAGACATTATTCTCTTTGCAGCCATATCAGACAATGGTGCTGAAACATACATCCCAACAGCTTGTCCACATAGCTCTGTTAAACATTGCTTGATTACTTTACAGACTTCTGCTGGTGGCTGAAGAGAGAGAGGATGTTGGGCTGAGTGGCACACATTATGTAATCATATGGGACGGTGGCCCATTCCATCACACGTCTGCAGTGATGGAGTGGTTTAGGGCTCCTCCATTGAATTTTTCCCTTTCTATTCACTGTTCCTTAATCCCACAGAAGTTTTCTGGCTGGAGATGGAGGGTTTATGACCACTGTTTATGACTGAATGGCACTATTTTATGCTGTATCACTGACACTTGTAGAGCAATCTCAGCCTCCGACCGCCAGGGCTGGACCAGGTACTGCCAAGGAAAATATTTTAAGTGACTTGACGAAAACAAGTAGCCTGATTTCCAGGAAAGGATTTATCATGCACTGTAGCAGATTTTGATTCTGATTTCTCAAGAAAATTACATTTTTTACTGCCCCTGAACTATATCATATATTTATAGCTGTTTGATTTTTTTCGCTCATGATCAGGTTTGAGTTTGATTGTACCAGTATAATACCCAATACAGGAACTATTTATTATGCAACATCTCGGTTTTGCATTTTGTGTGTTTAGTCAGTGATGCTTATGGTGCATTAAAACAAATGTAAGAAACATTGTACTATAAACATGACCACAGTGTTTTGCTTGTGAATATCCAGTTACTGTTGCAATGCTTTGTGTAACTGTTTGAGTGAATTATGCAGTTTTATGGCATGTGTTTGTTGTTCTAATTGGAGTATTGAGTATTGGATTGAAAGTTTTTCTAAATGTTGCTTTGCAGGTTTTGTCGATTAGTTAAGAGAATATAGTTACTGTTACCACCACTGTGGTAAGAGATCTGGGGCCAGATTAGAACTTTCAGAATTTATCTGTGTCCTAAAAACCCAACAAGCTCACACACCAAGGAATGTAGGACCTCTGGTGCTTTAGTCTCATACATTACCGGCCTTGCATAAATACAGCATTACTTTTTCTCTCAATTGCTTCGCACATTTCGTAAAACATATTTAACATTCTCATGTTAATTTTTAGCTGCAAAAGCCTGTAAATTACCCAAAACAATTAACTCATGTCAGTACTAGGGGTGTAAATCAGAGGTTTTCTCACGATATGATACAATATCGATTTACTTAAGCCAACGATTTGATTTTTTTTCGATACCTCAGAAAGTCCCACAATACGATACAATATAAATACGGTTCGATACTAGTGTGAATTCTGGCTTTTGCCAGCTGTGTCTTGAGTCTGTGTACTTTAGTCCGCGTTCAAGTTTGTTTCCCCAGGCCGGTCATCATCGTTGTTGCGTTGTCTGGTGCTGTACCCTGCCTATGTTGATTAAACCCTTCTTCTTCACCTTACCTTGTGGACTCCGACCTTGTTTCCCGCTCCGCACGCCGCCCGCCAGACGTGACATAATGACCGAACTCGTAAAGAAGACGCCCCAGCTGACCGTGGAAGAATACCTCGATCTAACCAAAAAGGCGATATACTGGCTAGAGCAGCCTGACATCACCGAAGATCCAGCAATCCATGCCCTAGCGACCAGAACCCGAACAGGACGCGTCTCTTGCAGAAGAGGCACGTGGTAGTTTGCTGCAGCTTCACATCCAGGCTGCGGGGGTAATGCTCCGGCAAGTGCGGCTTGACTGTGGGATCGCGCCCGACCCACTGTCCGAGTCCCCCGAGCTGCCTCCTACCCAGCCACCCGAAGCAGGGAAGAAGAACTGGAGGAGAAGAAAACAAAAGAAGACGCCGGAAGTCTTCCTAGGGGCTGTTTCCCTCTCCGCTCCGTGTCCTGCTACGTGTCGGGAGGAGCCCCTCCCGATACTAAACCCTGCTGTGTTCCTTCCGAATACCGCCCTCGCTGCGCAGTGTTCCGCGCCGCAGACGCACAAGTGTGCGTCTCCCTTCTGGGGAATGCGCCTGGTCCTTAAAAGAGCCAGGTCCACTGAGGACGCTATGCAGCGGGTCCCCAGTATTCCCCGGAAAGAAACCCCAACAAATAAATGGATGATCCAGCTCTGCAAGCGATTCCCGGCGTCTCCCAGTCTCTGTCCCACGTAGATCGGGCTCTGGCAGCCGTCACCCCAGCTTCCTCCCCGAAGGCGCTGTTGCCCATACAGGCAGCGCTGAGGAAGATCCTCAGCCTGCGTGGGTGATCGCCCCCCGGGGTTGCCTGCTGTGCCCCCGTCCGGTCCAGGGGATGGCGCCTCCGCACCCCCATCCGGTCCAGGGGATGGCACCGCCACGCCCCCATCCGGTCCAGGGGATGGCGACGCCGCGCCCCCGTCTGGTCCAGGAAATGGTGCCACCATGCCCCTGCCTGTTCCTGCATCTCCTGCTCCCGAGGTGCCTCCTCCGGTCCCTGAGGTCCACGTCCCGCTGGTCCCGGAAGTTCCAGACCTGGATCCCGACCCCGCTCCTTCCTCCTTGGAGGAGCTTGACTGGGATCCCTCGGGGCTTGCCCTCATGGGCCCCGTGGACCCTGTTCGAGACGTGACTCCTCACTCATGCCCGCAGAGGGGCAAATCCTGGCGATGGCCCCGCCTCTCCATTTCCCGAAAGGGACGGGGACACTTACGTCGGGGCTGGTTCCCTGCCTGCCCTGCCCCCTGTCCCGCCCTCGGCCCCCGTGGCTCATGGGGTGCCTGCGGGTCCTCTGGCTCCCACTCGGCGGTCGCCTGCGTGTCCCTCTCCAGCGCCTTATCCATCGCCGTCAGTCGCCTGCGGGTTCCCCTGCTCCGGCTCATCGGCCGCCTGCGGGTCCCCCCACTTGGGGTCGTCGGTGGGCTCCGCCTTCGCCTGCCGCGGCTGTGCCTTCCTCCTCGCCTTCGCCGGGGTCCCCTTCCCCTTCCTCCTTGCCTCCTCTGGTGCCCCCTTTGGCTCCCTCCTCCATCCGTCTCTCCGCCTGCCTCCTTGGCCCCTCTGCGGTCCCCTCCTGCTCCTGCCTCACGGCCGCCTGCTACCCCTGCGGCTGCCGCCTCTCGCCTGTGGGGGGTCCCTCGGGCTCCCCCCTTGTCCCCCGCCCTTTGCTTCCTTGCCCTCTGGTTTTGTGCCCCCTAGTTTTGTCCCTCCTGCCTTTGTGCCCCCTGTGCCTGCCTTTCGCCCCCCTGTTTCTCCCATGTTCTCTCCTGGTCCCTCTGTTTCCCCGGTGGGTGTCCCTCCTGTGTCCCCTGTTCTGCTGCCCCTGTGCCTGTTTGCCCTGCCTGTGCTTTGTCAGTTGTTGTCCTGGTTGCTTCCCTTGTGCCTGTTCTGTGTGTCTGTCCTGTTCCCTGTGTCTCGTTGATGGTTTGCTTTTGTCTTCCAGGTCCTGTGTTCCCGGTCTTGTCCTGGCCCTCTTCTTCGGCGCGCCCAGAGTGCCCGCCTTTGATTAAACCCTTCTTCACCTTACCTTGTGGACTCAAGACCTTGTTTCCTGCTCCGCCGGCCGCCCGCCAGACGTGACAGAAATAATGACATTTCACACAATCCTTTACATTACAATGGATTATGCAACTATAGTTAGCATTTTATCATATTTTTGGGGAATTTTAAACAAAATCTAGTCCACATTACAAAAGTGTAGTCAAGTATGTCCCATAAAACAAGCAAAATAAAGTGCAATAAGGTAAAAAATAAAATTTTGGATGTCTGTAGATTAACATGGTAATTAATTTTTATTTTGAATCAAATCTTCAGACAAATACAAAAGTGTAACAAAAAGTATGTCCATAAGTAAAATAAAGTGCAATAGTCACATAAAAAGACATTGCATGGATAGATATGTAGAATGAGGAAGATTAACATGACTGACGTCTACGGTAAAACAAGTATGCCAGTAGTCTTCTTTGAGAGATTTTTTCTAAGAAAAATTAACTGGTCGACCTGTTCAGGAGAAAAGACGCTACGTACTAAACACACGCTCTGAACGTACGCTACCTAGCACAGGTAAGTCTTAGCCAGGTCTGCCAAGAGAGGAAACTCTGTTTCACTTTGAGGCTGTTATCTTTGAAAAACTTCCGTGATCTTAACTTTTTCTAGTTCTTGTTTTAGTCACCGGTTATCATCCAACAAAAGGTTAATTTCAGTTCTCCTAATCTGACAAACCACACTCACAAACACTTTCAGGTTACTGTGCCACCCCGAAGGGATGGACTCCAGTCAGGATGGGTTTCCAGCATTTCCTATCCTGGCTGTTCTGTTTGGGAACAAACACAAGTAGCGAATGTCATACATTCAGCATAACTCACACGCAGAAAGCGAATTCTAGCGGTAGAGGCAGACGTTTAGGGATTACAGGTTTACGTCTGCAAGACGCACAATAAATGTCACTCCTGGAGAAATTGGTACAAGACGCTAACGTGGCTACAGCCATTTAAAGCGAATGTAACATTAGCATGATATGAGGAGAGCGGATCCACTAAAACTGAAATCAAGCCTAATGATCATATCGAAACGGGGCTGTAGGATGCACTGTAAGAAAAGTTATACCGTGTTAATATTAAGGAATTCTCACGGGTGTTTTCACGGGCGTTTTACCCTTTAATTTAAATGTCGCGTTGCATTGTGGGAGCGAGTACACCCGCTAAATTTAACAAAAAAACCCCGCAAAAAGAAACGGATAATGTACTGGCAATTTTCTTTTTCACAGTGTGCCACCTGCGGACGTTATGCTACACCTACACCACCTACAGCGTAAAAGTGCAGATCATGTGTACGTCGGAGTGGATCATGAAAATAATACTGGAACAGGCGAAAAAAAATAAAAATGCATGGATCGATATTTATGTGGTCACGTCGATGCATCGGATCGTTTGCCATTTAATCGATACAGATAAATGTATCGTTACATCCATAGTCTGTACCACCAAAATGAAATCAGCATCGTTTTAACCACGATCGAGAGTCAAAATGCTTTCCTATATTGTCAGTATGTCAGTGTAAGAATGTTCCTTCTTCCTATTCTGAATGATAGTCAGTTCCCACTCATTGTCACTAACTTATCATTTTTCTTTATGAAACTGATACTTCTTCATGTCAAAGACACAAGTTTCAACATTGCAAGGCTCTACATTATAGTATGTGTATATAGTATAGTATAGTATAAGTTCACTGGCAGGAGAAAGCACTTGCATGCACATGTAACTTCTTCAGATCTCAAAACACAGTACAGTAGCAAACAAAAAAGTCACACAGTACTGTATCATGCACCGTGTGAATGAAAAACACAACAGTGTTATATCACTGCAGTTTATGGAATGCATTTTTAAGTCATTTTGAAGGCATGGTTAACTGTTTTGCATGTGCTGGCTAACACGATGATCAATATTAATGATGATCTATATTAAAAAAAGTATGTATTTTTAAATCCAAGTTTACAGTTTTTTCCAATTAGTTTTTCACTAGTTACAGAACCTTGACATCTATATTCAAAACTCCAGTCACAAAACACACAATGGTAACCACTTGTGACACACACTCTCCAATGTTCAAAACATTGCTTTTTGCATTCATATTCATAAAGAAACATTACACTCAAAGAATTATGTGAAAAATTCTTTAGATCAGACACACACGAGATACTAATGGTTTCACTGTTTAGTTGTTCTTCCAAGCATTACATATTGTAAGACAAAATTTGTGATACATGTCTCATTGTGGTGCTTCCTGTAATGTCATTGTAAAAAAAGTAGTAAAGAGTGTACTACAGACACAGTGGAATCATTGAACAAATCCATAATTTATTGATAAAACACAAAAGTTCTCACAACCTACGTTCTCTTTACAAAAACATGGTATTTCAATGTCACTTTTTCACTAGTTACAGAATTTTGATGTCTTTATTCAAAACTCTAGTCACATAACACACAATGGATGATCAAAATGCACATTTTCAGAACTTTTAACATGTTTTTCAATACCTTGGACACCATATACATAAAACAAAGATCATTTGTTCATCACCAGTTCAACTTAACGCAACTGAACATCAAGGTATTTCCATTTCAAAATAAAAGTCACACATTGCATTTGAGATGACTCTCTGCTCATTTTATTAAAGTGATTTAACTTGTAAAGCATACAACTACTCTAAATGATAAGTACCTGTTACATTCCACTTAAAGCACGGTGAAATCTGAGGAACAATATCCCAGGTTAACATCAGAAAAGTATCATCATAATGAGATCCACTGACACCAATTTGTTACTGTTGATTGATTTCAGTATAAATTCAATATTTTTCAGTATAAATATGTGGAATCCACAGTGACATTGAAATACTAGAACATGGAGCAGGCAAGTGGTCAAGTAGGACTAGGGAGGCACGGTGCTCACAGGACTGGCAGGAGACCAGCACCACATCTGAGAGGTGGTCATGGGCCTCGTCTTAGAGGAGGACTTGGGCCTCATCAGAGAGGTGGTCGTAGGCCCGGTCTGAGAGGTGTGGGTGACCGTGGTTGAGGACAAGATAACAGACTAAGACAGCAGCAGCAACAGTATAGAGTATCCCAAGAGATCAGAGCAATCATCGTAGACGAGGTCATAAATCGTCGTATGACAATGACTGAGGCAGCTCGAATGCTTCAACCAAACCTCAGAAGATTTTTTCCCATCCAAACAACTGTAGCCTCAATCATCAGAACCTTCCGCAATGAGAACCGGTAAGTCTTCAGCATGCACTACAATAAACAACACAGTACTGAAGGCCACTCTAAGCTGTCAGATGACTGTATACTGCATGCTAGTGTGTAGCACAGGGTTATGTGACCGTGTAAATGTGTTTTACAGTTTGAAGTCTAGTTTCTCCTGTAATTATCCTACAGAATACAAACTAAACCAGCAGACTCCTGAATGACAAACAAGAGCGGGCTGTGATCAACTTGGTCCCGGCGAAAAATGACATTCGTCTCAGCGAAATCAGACAGTACATCCTGCACAATGAAGACCTTTTCTGCAACGCATCTTGCATGCGTCTTGAAAAGGCACCAAATTTCCATAAAGCGGATATACTGTGTGCCATTTGAGAGAAATACAGAGAGCAAAGCACCTGAGGACTGAGTATGTTCATGTATGTTGAATTTCATGATGACTGTTAGTGAAAGATTCTCCATCCTTGCACTGTAATCATTACTTCTCTTCTCATCATGTTTTTTACTTGGAGAGTGATGGCTCAGGATGGCGGCGAATTCATTTTTGTGGATGAGGCAGGCTTCAACTTGGCCAAGACAAGGAGGAGAAGTTGGAATTCCATTGGCCAGCAGGCAACCATCGAAGTACCTGGACAACGTGGGGCCAGCATTACCATGTGTGCGGCTATATCAGAAGATAGTTTGGTGGGACGCAGACCTTGTATTGGCTCATACAATGCAGAGCTCCTTGATGAGCTAGCTGTGGTCCGTAGAGCTGTTGGTGTGACCTATGTTATTGTACAGGACAATGTCAGGTTCCACCATGCTCAACTGGTGCAGGCATGGTTTCAGGCCTGTCTTCAAATCACCGCCATGTATTTGCCACCATACTCTCCTTTTCTCAACCCTATTGAGAATTTTTTTTTTTCAACTTGGAGGTGGAAAGTGTATGATAGGCAGCCGAATCAACAAGTGACCCTTCTCCCCCATGGATGAGCCATGCAATGACGTCACCTCAGACCAGTGTTAGGCCTGGATACGTCATGCCAGAAGATTCTTTCCAAGATGCTTGGCAAGAAACAACATTCAGTGTGATGTAGATGAGAACCTGTGGCCAAGTCCACATGACAGGGTCGATGGGCATGAGGGTGATATGTAATCCTTTATTTTCTTCTTTGTAAGGCAGGTTAGGAACATTGCAGGGTTTCTTTTTTCGTTTAAAGATTATGTTGTGAGAAATTATGTGGCGTATTTTATCAATAAATTTTTTGCATAATTCTGTGAGTGTAATGTTTCTTTATGAATATGAATGCAAAAAGCAATGTGTTGAACATTGGAGAGTGTGTGTCACAAGTGGTTACCATTGTGTGTTTTGTTACTGGAGTTTTGAATATACATGTCAAGGTTCTGTAACTAGTGAAAAATTCATTGGAAAAAACTGTAATGGCCAATTTAACAAAAACAACTGAAACCTTTTTAAATAAGCCAAGTGTTCTAATAATTTTGGCCACCACTATACATATATATCTATCTATCTATCTATCTATCTATATATATCTATATATATATATATATATATATATATATATAATTCACAGATGCACACCCATAAATTGAGGAAACGAATGACTGAAACAAAAATTTTTGCTGTGGTCTCAATTCTTTCCAGAGCTGTATATTGTTTTGGGCGTAAAATTATTATAATGGGAAGTTGCACAATATATTTTGACTAACAAAACTAAAGCAACTGAAAATCGTGCCAAATGATTACTATTGTACAGCACCATTTGCATATATGTACTAAAACATTTGGAAATTTGCGTGAAACAATGAGAAATGATGTTCTGCTGTGCAGAAGTGACATTACGGGGTGGGGATTACACTTGTTCTTATGCAAATGTTAACTGTCATTTGAGAAATGCTCCAAAGCAATCGAGAAGGACTGTAAGTCAGCTGCACTGTATTCATGAGCTGTACAGAAACATCTGTACAGTGCTGCCACGCGGCCTCCTGGCTTATGGACTTTATTATTCCTGAAGCATGGAACTTCTCCCCATAGTCAGATGAGTTTCCTTCAGGTATGCGGGCATCTTACTGTAAAATATACCACAGTGCGTGAGTTTGTGAATATACTGGGATGTGAATGACTGTATGAGTATATTTCAGCTTGAGTGAAGTTGTGAGTACATGTGAATATATGTGAGTGTGTGTGAATATATGTGAGTGTATGTGAGCGTGTGTCTGAGTGAGTGTGTGACTTTATGCATGAGTGAACATGAGTGTATGAGTATATGTGAATGGGTGTGAGTGTGGGTGCATGTGAGTGAGTGTATGTGTGTGTGAGTGAGCATATGTGAGTGAATATATGTGAGTGTGTGGTTGTATGTGAGTATATGCATTGTATGTGTATGTGTGAATGAATATGAATGGGTTTGAGTGTGTGTGAGTATATGTGTGCATACATATATGTGAGTATATGTAAGGATACGTATGTATGTGTGAGAATATATCAGTATATGTAAATGTATGTGAGTGTATGAGTACATGTATTTGTGAGTATGTGTGAGTGTAGGTGAGTGTGTTTGTGTCCTGAGATGGGCCTAGTGCCCTGTGCATACACTGTCCCTGTATTAGATAAGTAGTAATGGCAAATGGATTGATGCATGCATGCATGGTATTTTCTGAAATAGCTTATCGTTCCAGATGTGCATGCGTCTCTCTCATCTCGGGCCCGTCGATACAGTATGCGTCTGGGCACCTCTGTTCCGCTGTTTGATTGCTGGCTGTCTGCAGTTCATTCTGTTTTTCATGTTTTCTTCCTGATACGCCCAGCCTTGTTCAGATGGATGTCCGTTGTCGAGACTCCGCCCGGGCTGAGGTCTCAGCTGCTTCTGGAGTGTTACCATTCCTCACCCCCACACATCCCCGCTGACAGCTGCAATGTAGTTTCCCATCCAAACAAAACACCAAGTAGATAGAAAAGCAGCAAACATAACAGGCTGCATTATTTATAAATGATAGCCTTTACACAGTTCTAAATAATTTGACTGTTTTGCTGCCGCTGTTCCGGCGGTGAGCCCTTGACGGTGTGTTTTATTTATCTGTGAATGGGAGCGTGCTTGTCTGGCATGAGGGTTTGCCCATGTTTCGCGTCTCGTGCGAGAATCAGCCCTCGGAATGGTGTTTCATAATTAAGAAAATATAAAATGATGGCGGCAGACGCTGATCTCGTGCCAATAAGCGATCTAAAGGTGCTGCTGCAGAAGGCTTATTGAGCCTTATTGTCCTGGATCAAATTTCCACGGGAAAAACACCTGTTGGCTATCTGGAGAATTACTGTCCCCTAAAATGTGCATAGCAGCGAATATGAGCTTCACTAACAGGCAGCAGTAGGTCCAAATCCAGGTCCACAGAGTAAAAATCCAGACCAGGATTTTGTTTCAACCAACTCTGTGAGAGAGACTCTTAATGCTCAACTAGTTGGTTGGTTGGTCCTGGTCTGGATTTTTACTCTTTGGACCTGGATTACCCACCTCTGCTCACAGGTAACAGATCATGTGATGTGGGGATGGAACCATCCAGTGGGGAGGGGGTACACAAGAGGAAAGACAAAGACACAGTACACCAGGCCTTGCAGAGAGCTGGTTCTGGCAATCTTGGTGCCCTGGGTGAAGTCTAAGTCTCCACTTCATCAAGTGGTCAGTAGAAGTTGTCAGCTGGCGGGAGGTGCAGATGGTTAAAGTAGCCAGCCGGGTTTGGGATGGGGTTACGCCCATGGGATTGGCACCTCCAGAAAATGCCTCCCTGCCAGGATCCGCCAGTGAACTTCAGCCACGAAGATGCTCCTGTTCACTTGTTCCCCCGGACTGGTCCACCTGCATTAATCAAAATCTTCATCAGAGTCTTTATTGCCACAAAAAGCTGGAGATTTGTGTTGGCACAGCTTGCTGCAGTTGGAGACGCGTAAATGCAATGCAAGGTAAGTGATAAATACCGAGGTTTGTGCAATACAGACGACATGCATCTGAACATTATTATCCGTACAGCATCTTATCTCGCAGGGGTTTAAGCAAAGTGATGCCATGGCTAATTATTAGCTGCGTAATTACTGGCCCTCCTCACCTGGCTGTCGTCCGCGACCTTGTCTCCTATTTCAACGTTCATACAGGCTCGCTTTCTGCAAACCAGCGCTGCCACTCAGAAAAGACCCCTTTTCTGTCAAGTCTGCTAAATCCGCCACGGGGGGGGGGGGGGGGGGGGGTAGGGAGGGGGTGGGGGGGCTGGGGGGCGCAGGGGGCGTGTGAGGGGGCTGGTGGGAGCAGGGAGTGTGTGAGGGTGCTGGTGGGAGCAGGGAGTTGAGTGAGGGTGCTGGTGGGAGCAGGGAGTTGAGTGAGGGTGCTGGTGGGAGCAGGGAGTTGAGTGAGGGTGCTGCAGGGAGCGAGTGAGGGTGCTGGTGGGAGCAGGGAGCGTGTGAGGGTGCTGGTGGGAGCAGGGAGCGTGTGAGGGTGCTGGTGGGAGCAGGGAGCGAGTGAGGGTGCTGGGGTTTGCTCTAAAAAGGAACTCTAGAAAGTTAAACAGAGGCAGAGAACTTCCACCCTGGGGTGTAACATCAACTTCAT
>JAODKM010000126.1:25571485-25597222 GCA_026780845.1 Petrocephalus sullivani
GTGACAGAGTGCTCGAATAGTTGGTTGAAACAAAATCCTGGTCTGGATTTTTACTTTCTGGACCTGAAATTGACACCTCTGGGTATGGTTTGACTCGCATGCTGCTTTTTTACCCAAAAGCCACCAGTGTGAATATATTTAATATCAGAATGGTCAGGGAGGCCTCAGAGGCATTTCATGCATTTCATTGCATGTTCTGCAGCTGTCCAGCGCCTTCAGTTGCACTGACATCCAAAAGCTGCATTCCGTCCTGTGTGAAACTGTGCATCTCGGCTATCTATAGGCGACTGTGTCGCTACGCTTAGGCAGAGGCCTGCTGGAAAGGGAACATTTCTGATGCTTCCGTCCCAGAACTACAGTCCCACATGGCTTATTGGCCAAGGTAGAAAGAAAGCAAGAAAAAGCAGCGGCGAGGGCAAAAGCGATGATATGTGACTGCCGGATTGGACAGGAGGCCGCTGGGTGATTTATGCACGCGGCAGAGGTCCCCGGGAGCAGGTATCGATAATCCTTCCAGCTTCCACCTTCTCAACACAAGGCGACTGGAAGGAAACCATTTCATTATTTCGCCGCGACAAATTGAGCCTGCAAGATACAAAGGGGCCTGACGGGAGGTGGTCTTAAGCCCCATTTTCCCGTCCCACAGTAAATGAGAACAGCCTATTTTATTGATTTGTTTTCCATCCAGGGTTTCCACTTGTATGAATCGATGTCATTTTCAGCACCACCTCCCCGAGCTTCTGGAAATTAGCCCCACTCCAGTAAGTTAGCAACAGAAAGATACTGCGCTGTCTGTGCTAAAGCTAGTTTAGCAAATATTATGTTTATACATAAATATGTACGACAGATTAGCTACACTGAATTCAGCATTTCCGACATGCTATTTGGCAAAAGTTGCCACTCTCCGAACAGCAAAACTTAAGCAATTAAACACTCCCCCCCCCTCGTTATTTTATGCTGCTTTCAGACAGCGCTTCTCATGCTCAGTGATGCTTGAAATTTTGTAACGTGGTAGAATAAGCTGGGAGCCAGATTAAGAGAAAAAGAGAAAAAAAAACAGCAAACTGCAGTCGCACAAAAAATGTTTAAAGAAGGTGCAAAAACGTGCTCGTGTTAGCTGCTCAGAACTGTCAGCGTTCACTTCCAGTTTAGCTCCTCTTTGATGTGGTTTTGAATATTTCGCTGTTTTTAACCGCAGACCTACATCATCTACTTTAGCCACCTGTCTGCTCCCCCACACCTCTGCTTTATCCACCTGGGGGTAAATTTCGCCTTTCGGCTACGTCACCAAGACGTAGGAATTGACCGTGCGAGTTCCTTCCCAGGGAGTCCCAGCAAATCCCGGGCATCTCTGATGGCCTCCCAGCATCCTTCACAGCCCCTCCTCCAGCTCATCTCGTGATCAGGCTGCCCTTAGGACACCTTGGGGTCCTTGTCGTGTGTAATTGTATCACACGTTAGCGACTACAGATGCGCTCACACCCAGTCACCCGGAACAGGCAATTACCGCGCCGGGACTGGGCCGCGGTTTGGGAAACACTTCCAGGAAATGGAGAATCGCCCCTGAATGATGCATTATTGAATAATGAGGAACAAAAAGAGCTCGTTTGATTTCTCACATAAATGTTTAATCTCCCATTTTTTTGTTCTTCATAACTTCGGCCTGCCCTTGCTGGCCGCACTGCCGCGCTTCCCCTCACGTGGGGAAGACCGTGCCAGAGACGGTGCCCCCGTTTGCCAGCCTCACAGAGACCCCCGTGCTTCGCCAGCCCCTTTGGGTGTCCCGGCAGCCAGAAGACAATTTAAATTTAAATCGTGTGAGAAGCTGGCAGGCCCATTAATTGTGAATTGTGCAAATGATACAGTACTTTTTATTCTTGTACATCTTCCATGACCCTGACCAGGATAAGCAGCGGGAAGATGGATACATATAATATAAAAATGCAGATAAAGGCAGGAGGTATTTTCAGAAGTGAAAGGGAAATATATATTATCATTTACATTATCTTATGTTTGTCATCTTAAACGTGTATTTTTTAGCAGTGTGTTCCGACTGATAGCGCAGACTTTTTGTGACCCCAAACATGAACCGCCGCTGTTTTTCGGGCAGTATGGGCTCATGCTGCCGGGATGAGTCAAATCTGTTGTCTTTCCCTCTGTTAATGGGTAAGTGTGAGTCAGCACGGGCCCTTTGGAATTCTGCAGGATGAGCAACGTAAATGAAGCCCCCCCCTCCCCCTCCCCAAGGCTGTGTCAGATATGACATTACCACATGTCATTTAGCTTTGATGAAAGAGGAGTGGTCATATTTTATGCATGCATGTGACTGTAATGTCACCCTTAAGCGTTCTGTGCTTATTGTCCTCCCTGTATTATACCAATCCTCCGGGTCACTCTAGTTAAATGAATTTGCATGGATAAAAACATTGTCGTTTCTATGTGATAGCCCGGAATTCCTGTGACGGCAAGGAAACAGTGCTGCGATGGATGACCTGGACCCCACAATCCCCTGACCTAAACCCGATACAGATGGTTTGGGATGAGCTGGATCGAAGAGTAAGAGCAGGATAGCCGACTTGTGCCCAGAAGTTGTGGAATCTCCTCCAGGTTTGGTGGAGAAGCATTCCAGGTGGCTACATCTGCAAGCTGGTTGTAAGAATACCAAGATTCTGCAATGCTGTCATCAAAGCAGAAGTGGGATCTTTTGAAGAGTCTAAAGTTCTAGGAAAATGTTGAGCACTTCTCTTGGTCATTGCATTGGATATGCATTACTTCATATTGGATATGCATTACTTCATTGCCTTGAGGACTTTTGATATAAGACCAATAAGAAAGAGAATAAAACAGTAAAAGCATTTTAAACGCATGGAGCTTGGGGTGGGGGGGGCTGCTTTCTCTAAATTATGTCTTAAATTATGATGTACCCGCATCTGTTTCAGGGTGTGCCCCTGCCTTCTGATAGGCTGCATCCCTTCCAGGGTGTGCCCCTGCCTTCTGATAGGTTGACATCCCATCCAGGGTGTACTCCTGCCATGTGATAGGCTGACATCCATTCCTGGGTGGGCCCTTAACTTGTAATAGGCCAGAACCCCATCCATGGTATACCCCTGTCCTGTGCTTGCTGGTATGGACAAGTTTTCCAACCTAGCAAGACTGCACTACACCACTGCATGAGAGGATATATTCACAGCATGGTGAATCTGGCAATAGCAGATATCCTGTTTGTAGGATTTATTCGTTATAGGGAAACCCGTTTACATTGTTTTACAAAACCTAATGACAGGTCAATAAAGACAGAATTAGTTAAAAGCCAGGCGGGAAGCATGAGAACCTTTGAGCTTTCAGGCATTAGTTACAGGACAATGGACACAATCAATTCTAGAGACATAGCACTACAGTGCAGGGAGCAGTGACAGGTGAAAATGATGCTACAAAATCCCACGGTGGGCGGGATTAACATGCTCTGTCAGGTTTAACCCTCTTTCCATTGGTTCACATTGGGGCGATTAAAGCGGGCAGATGATTTGCAATTCCAATGACGAATCAGAAGCCCTGTTACTCGTTTGTCAGAAAGCCACGCTTGCCTCCTTACAGAGATTGCATTTAGGAATGTAATGTGGCCAATGTGGACTTTTGCTTCCAGGGAGAGTGGTGAATATCACAGAGGGTTACTTCTGTAAGTCATCGCCAGTCAGTCTCAGTCCTTGGCACCCTAGAGCTTTCATTTAAAAAAATAAGCGTAACTTGGTTCCGGGACGTGGATTCCCACCATGGGAAGTACACTGCAGCCCCCAGGTCATAAAAGCATGAGCAGACCGCTCAGCATTTGGAAATCAGAGCGATGGCTTAAGTTCTTTTCCCAGATGGAAAAATCTAAACAATGATAAAGACACCCAACTATAATTATAATAAGTACAAAGACCAGGAAGCACAAACACACGGGAATCTGATATTAAACAGTGAAATAATAATGATAATATAACATTAGCCGACCCAAGCCAAGAGCAATTTATCATTTTAAGAAGTAAGCCCAAATGATTAATTAACAGACCATCATTTTGGAAACTCTTGCAGATTTTCCAAAACCTAAAAGAAACGGAGACAACTGGCAGAGACCGACATCGGAGGACACGGCCAAGTTTTGAAAGGGATTTGGTGATGAAGGGTGAATCATTCATCCACAAACGGCAAGTCTCAGAAGCTGTGCTTATTGCCATATAGAGCTCAATGCCTGTAATCTATTCCGCATGCGAAAATGATTTATTTAAAACCCCAAGATCCACAATTCGCAGTGCCCCGCCCACCCCCGTCCAGGTCTTTGGAAATGACACTGACAGCTTAATCTCTTCCCCGACAAAGTTTTCAAATGCTACTATTAACCTCCCAGTTTAATTCCATATTAATTCATCTCCCCACCTTGGTTTTATATTTATATGTTTTATTGACTTTTATATTGATTTTTTTTGTTTATATGATTCTAAATTACAGCTGGCTGCTGGACTCCCACTCGAGCCGTTTGAAGGTGTCCTCAGATTTATTCCGTCATTGGCGATTTATACTGGGGGGAGGGGGGGGGGGGCTCCCCTTTCCATCTGGCTGTGCCGCGACTGGTTATTAATGACATTTGGTGCCCCCATTGTTATTCATGGCTGTTCTGTAAAGAAGCTGATTTGTGGAGAATGAAGGGTTTTGTTCGGTTATTTTTGAATTTGTGGCTTTTCTTCACCTTTCAACTCAATTACTTCTAGACACACAGCATGGGACCTCACCCCAGCTCCGAAATATCTCAAATTACCTGCTGGAGCCATAATTGTGAGCCCAAATGGAGCGGGGTCACGCTGAAACATGCCGTGTTTCGCGCTAGAGGGGGAAAAATGCATAATGTAAAAGGAAAAAATTTTTGCGCCATTGAAGAGGAGGTCTGGCAAGGACGGCTTTCTCGGGTAAAAAAAAAAGCATAATAAATAAAAATCTAATGTCAAAACCGCGGGAACTGTACTTCTGCCTGTTGTGCATTCCTGCAAACCGCACAGAGGTAGCCTTGAGACTTGTTTGCTTCAAAGTGGACCCTGTTTTAAGGTCTCACAGGAGGCGTCATGAAGCTACCTGATCCGGACGACAAGCTGCACAGATGTGGAACTATAAGAGAGGGCAAGGAATAGCCAGTGAAAGCGGCAAGGGATCAAAGGCATGATAAACACTAATTAGCCACTCAAATTTAAGAGTACCCTTTAAGTAATTACCAAAGGTAAGACTACTTACTTACATAAATAGCCCTGCTAGGTTCAAGACAGAACTCTTTAGGATTTACCTACAATAAATAGTCCAATCAGATGGTACCTGTGAATTCTAGGATCCAATGAAATTAGTTTTCCCTCAAGCAGCTACCATTTGCAGTACAGAGTACACTCTCAGAGGGTGTGGGTCACAAACTTGTGTCCTCTGAACCAAGGCCAGGAGGTACAACAGGCAAAGAAGGGCTACATCTCACAGAAACTTTGTTTCTGATTTAAAGAAAGGGACGTGGGCGGAACTGTTGAGCAAAGCAGGATGACAGCAGCAGTAACAGAGCAGACAGTGAGATACTGATGAGGTCCCGAGCTTTGTGGTTGGGGATCTCGTCACCTCCTGCCACTGTTTATTACGCCCCAAGATGAGGCCAGATCCTGCGTGCACCCGAATTGATTCTCATTGTCAGAGCCAATCATGTGCTAGCCGGAGCACGACAGCTGACTCTCGGGGCCCAATGACATCTCACGGAAGTGACTCCTGTGCTGTCGTGGGCCTGCCTGTGAGTGATACCTGCGAGCGAGGGGCCTTGGTAGAGGCTTATTAAAATGAGCAGCAACACTGACAGGTAATAAAAGGCTCACATTTCGCATGCAGATGTATCGACCTGCTCTGTCGTCAGCGGACCTTGAAACAAAGGAATATAAACTGATTTGTCACTGTCTGTCAGCAATGAAATATCTAATTGCCTGGACATCACTGAGAAACAACATACATTTTGAGTACAAAGAAAAAAAAAATCTGTGTTTATGATTTTAACAGGTCAGTATTTCATCACAATTCGATTATTGCAGCTGGTGAAACTGTCTGTAGGTATATAAAAGTGTAACGACCAGAATAAGCCCCGGCGTGTCTGTACATTCCGTGCTGCAGCTTTTACTGCAGCCTTCTAAAGCTGGGGGTCTGGTACAGGGTCACGAGAAGCCAAAGCCAGGATTTAGGGTAATTCAGAGACACAGTTGTGCCTAAGCCACCGATCGGGGGGATGAAACTCATAGAGAGCCGGTGAAGGAACTGGATGCTGGCCGACCATCAGGAGACTCGGGCAGGCCTGATATCCTAATGAAACATAGCATTTCTCTGAGACGTTATAACACAGGACAGGTAACTTTGCCTGGAAGAAATGGATGAAAACAAAGTCCAGTGAAAGACACTATTGTAATTTTGTAGATGTATCGATGCCAGTGAGTGGCAGATTCCTTCCATTTACACAGAGAACTTTGGGTCACTCCACAGCCTACGTGTCTGTCGAACAGGAGCATGATGGTGGGCACTTCTGTTCACACTGCCATCCTCAGCTGGCACCGGGCCTCTTACGTTACACCACAGCACCGACCGTTTTGCTTTGGGCCACAGAACCACCAGAGGGAACAGCAATGGCCAATTGAAATGTGACTGTGTTCCCTGAGTGCCGTGTTTAGTCTGTGGCTCTGAGTCATGGACACGGATCTTGACAACCTTTCTCCTCTTACCACTCGGATCATCACAGCGTCAGGGTAGAGTGCCTGTTGTGTCCGTTTGATTGGTTTTACAGTCACGCAGCTGTGTGGCACGTCATTATCCAGTGACTCAAAGTTAATTCTGCATTCCAGACCACTGCCTGTGGATACTGATGGACCCTCCAATGTCGACATTTGCCCGGCCTTGCTCAGCCTCTGGCCTATTGAGTGTACTTCTTAGTACAAGCACGACATCTTTCTGCTATAGAAAACCCAACATAATCACAGGCAGCTCTCATCCCAGCTCTGAAATATCCCCATTTTCTAGTCACACAAGGGCAAATGGTGGCTAAACTGCACAATTACACATGTTTGGCCGGCATGGAGCGTAAGGTCACCGTAACGGCAAACTGCACTTTGTATCTCTGTGTTCAGACAGATGTCAGCATAGGGGCATTCGGTGGGTATAATAAGTGTATACGACGATCATTTTTGGTCACCACAAGGAGCAATAGGTACTTTAATAAATAGCAGAAGAAAAGCTTTCCATGGGTCTTTTGATGAAGGTCTTCATTAAACTGTCTAGCAAAAAAGGTCTCATTTTTATAAGAACTAGGAGACATCAGGTATCTATTGTCAATGGAGACAAATGGTACTATATCAATAATGCCATTTCCTACACTTAACAAGCTTAATGTATGTTATATTCTGAATATATTAGATGTAATATCTGGTTAATACAAAATGCAATCTTCGAAATCATTATGCCAGGAGGCCAAGCGGCCTGGATGTTTAGTGACGGATAAGCCGTAACCATGGCCAGCGTCGCCAGGGAACGGCTATGCTTCTGTTGCTGCCATTTTTGCATTTTTGTAGTGGGCTGACGTGCAGAAGCTTGCTGGGTAGCCCTGCAGGCCCACATGTCCAGGGCTGTGAGTGCCATTCCTAGCCATGACTCAGTGTGACTGGACCCTGCGTCTTCACTTTGTGTTTGTGCAGATTTTCTCTTCATCGGGGTCTCTAAATGGCCCACAGTGGGTCGGACTGCGCGTCCTACTGCAGTTCGCTCATGGATCTTCTCTACCTTGGGCTCAATGCTTTTTGCAGCCCAATACTGGATAAGCTTGTATGCAGATTGGGTGGATAGATCATTATTAAATGCAAGAGAGGTATAAACTCTCAGCCTATAATATTTTTCTTTCTTAATTAAAAAATAAGCCTGCTGGTCCTTTCCTCGCGGATGGAGATGGCGGTTGAGATTGCAGCATTGCAAAGCGGAGGGGCTGCATCTCCAGCCTCTTGTGGAATTTGGGGGGGCTGTGTGGCCTAGCCTCTGTGCCTGTGATCAGAAGGTTGGCTGAGCCAGTGCTCTCCCCCCCCCCCCCCCCCAAGCTTACTCTCACTTGTCTCTGTGTCTCAAGTATCACTATTGTAAAATATCAAAGTTATCATTTCTAGAGTCTAGTATTACTCTCTCAATAGAATAATGCATTTATATTTAAGCCAAATCCTGCATTCTTAAAATTGATTTAATCAATAATGTTTTAGTCATATTAAAGCCAAACTATAATGGGAGGTATTTACCTTTGTTTTAATGCTTTTAAGAAATATCTAAATATCTAAGAGGTCCACACATCTTCCTTACCCTCTTATCTGGTAGAAGGCTGAGTTAATTCTAAAGCCTATTTTGGGAAACAGAGCCACCCACTGTCCTTTTAAAACACAAATGTTTAACCTTTCATATTAATACAATTACACTTCTACACAGTCCCCATTGTAGTGATGGTTGTTGTTTTTTCTTAAAACAGACATCAGTATAAGCTATGTTGTGGGGGCGGGCAGAATCTCCATGGGAGTCAGCCGAAATCCTGTGGGAGTCAGCGAGGATGTCAGAAATGAGCGCTGCCGCGCGAGACAGATCGCGCAGAGCCAAGCCCAACAGAGCTGGAAGCATTACATCAGGCCGTGTTTGATTAAACGCCGCACTGTGTTTGTATCGCATCGGGAGCAGGAATCATCTACTAGAGGTCTGACCAAACCTCCTGCATAGCCCGCGGCTTTTTCTTTTTTTGCAAGGAGCTCATTTCGGTTTGTGTAAAGGATGTTTCTGCTGGTCCCTGCTGGTCTGGACGGTGGGAGACGCTGCCGACAGGCTCACTGGGCACATACAGGCACCGCAAAAGATCATCATCAAAGGAGGGGGAAAAGAATGGGGTGATAGGGGGATTAAAAACGATGTAATGGGTATGTGATTAAGCAGCATTTAGCGGGGAGGTGGTGCAAGCATAGCTCCACAGCAGCCTTTCACTCAGAACCTAATTCATACCATTCACATGTCCTAACCATTACAAGTGAATGGTCATTCATTAATTATCTGCCCATTAGCAGGACTAAATCTTGCCGGTTCTTTCAATAGAGCTTTCTGGAGCCATGTGAGATCTTCTATTGAATCTAATACTGATGACCACGTAGAAGTTGATACTTTACCTATGGTGTGATGTAATGCCAGCACCAGAGCTAAACCACAGTTTGACACAGCCTTTTGGAGGAAGTAGGCCTTCGCCCTGGATGGAGATGATGTCACTTCCTGCCTTGCCTCAGAGGGAGACGGCAGACCCCGGGGCCAGCCTGCGCCTTCACGAGCCAGCATGTCGTCCGCCAGCAGTCTGGATGCGGAGTAATTGAATTGCCACCGGGGACACGGAAATGATTGCTTTACGTTATTTACGACGAGGCTACGTCCCATTAAGTGGGTGGCTCGGTCTGTCTTGTCTGACTCCCCCATCCCAGCACCCTCCCCCGCTCGTGTGTCGCCCTTAATTGCTACCATCGCCAAACAAAATGCAACAGCCACGGTTCAGTGCCGCACTGGGGGATGGGGGCACACGTCTTCTATCTCTCGCCTCTAAAGACTGTTCAGGCTACAGACAACACGACAGGAGGCCTCAGTACAATGCGCCTGTGCTCTCCCGGCAGGTTCCCACTCCATACAAGGTCCTGGGGCTTCTGTGTTCCATACATGAAACAGCACCCTGCTTTTTATTTTTTTATGGTTGGGGGAGGACTAATAGTCGACTTAAAAAATACTCCTATCCAGGAGCGTTAATAACCTCCCCCCCAACCCTCCGACGGCGGTACTGCTCTGCTCGGAAAACCTACTACAAGCCCTGGCAATCGTTAAAAATCTCTTGCTACGTATAAATAGTAGCACACAAGCTGCAGGCAGCAGTGAGACTTGGGGATGGGGGGGGCGTTGGTTAGAGAGGAGGTCACACCTGCACTGGCCAGTAGGCAGTGAAATGTATCAGAGGAGAGCTGGGCACCAGCCCCTCCACAGAAGACCAGCTGACAGCCCCCGCCACCCCCCCACAAAAATTATTCAGTCTGACAACCCCTACTGTTTGCAATTGGCAAAAAAAAACCTTATCTAAATTAGGCAGCAAGTGGCATAGTAATTAGGGCATTTAACAGATAGCAAAAAGATTACAGGTCTACAGATTGCCAGGTTCAAGTGTTAAAATGGCTGTTTCTGTCTTCTCCATAAAACTATATTCATCACTGGGATATCTAAGTGGGCTAAACAGTAAATAATTGTATGCGCTGTATAAATATTCAAGCTTAGCAAATAACTGAATGATTAATGAGTGACTGCAATAGTCTGATAAGACAACTAGATAATATGAAGGGCAGCATGTAATGTCTCCTCCAGTGCTGTGGGGGGCGCTGCAGTTGTATGATAGCAGTTGCCCTCCGTGACCTATGACTGACCCGCTAATGGGCATTGCTAGTAATTTAATCAGGCTCCTCAATACCAAGGCACTGGGGTGTCAAGGCACCATTCTTATAGTAAATAAGGCCTTTTCTCTGGGGCTCCTTGCCTGATCCAGCAACAGATGCCACGGTGGCTCAGGAAATCTGTGTCGTTCCACCATGGCTTCAGGAAGGCTCAGTGAAGGGATGTGGCCTCTGCTTTCTCCAGCCAGGATCCTCAATCTTCATTTTCTAATGTAGATAGGTGGTGAGGCAGAGAACAACTCATCTGTCACAGACCCTATCTCCCATCCCCCCCCCCCCCACCAATGGCCTGTCACACCACAGTGATGGGGATGGGATAGACAATGTCGCCTGCGGGGGGCAACGGGAATCACACACTTTCTGCTAGCACTTTTACTTTGACGACCATGGGCTTTTGTGAAAACGAAGCATCACTATATATGTGTATATATGTGAAAATGTCAAAGGATTGCATGATGGAATATGTGAAAACTAAAGAATTCCTATTCGCCTGCACGTGTCCATCCATCCATTACCTATACTTGCTTTTCCTGTGCAGGGTTACACGGGTCCTAACCCGGGAGCTACGAGTACAAGGCAGGGAATAGCCGATTGGCTGCAGCGTCAAGCTATTGCGGGCCTGTACCTGTGCAAAAGGCAAATAAATAGATGATCATCACTGAAGGGGTCTGTAAATAATGAGGCCCCAGTCGAGACTTTAAGCCTTTTAGTTATGTCTTGTAGTTATTCTATTTATTTTTTGTACATCACTTTCGTCCAGTGTGGGTTGATAAAGTGCTTTATAAATAAAGTTGGTATGGTATGGTGGTATGGTTCTAAAGGAGTCTCATGCCCCTGACACTGTTCACGGGACACGCTCTCTATGTCTACGATCAGACACCCCACTCCGTCCACCGCCCGCATTCTGGATACCAGCTTTGATCCTTCCCAGAATTCCGACACCTAGGCCAGCTGCTGGGAGGAATATCCGGACGTTTATCCGTGTGGAGCGAAGGAGGCAACAGACCGGAAAACAAGAAGAATCGGGTGATGACAGGAAGACAAGGAAAAAGAAGCGAGTTTGTTTGGTGCAGAAAAAACACAAGAGCACAGGCAGAGGACAGAATTATTTTAATAGTTTTACATTCTGGAGGTTATATATTTTTTCAGTTATGTATGTCAGTAGTCGGACGGAATGAGAATATGATTCAGCTGGTTTGGCCCCCGTTTAAAATGGCATTATGTGACCTTCAGGTTAGATTGTGTGTACGTGGTATAATTGAGTAAATATTTAAAAGGCAATTATGGTGCATTATAAACATAAAGCTGATGTATGGGTACACACACTGTCACGAATTGTGACCTTTCATTAAAAGGGTTGTTTGTTCCATTTTATGTTCGAGCTTCCATGTTTCTAAGTGCAGTATTTACAAAGGCATATTTTCTAGGTTTTTGACATGTAAACAGACATGAAATGGCCCTGAATGGTGGTGGAGGGAGCATCGTAAATACTGGGAAAATGCAATCACTTTTGTACGAATTATGTTGGCTTTTGTATTTTTCTTTGACAGTATGAATGAATTAAAATGTTTAATTTACATTAATAGGTCGCTAAGTGTGAGAGACTGACAAATAGAGCACATTTTAGTCTGTGGAATTAGCCTTTAGCAAATATTAATTTATTAAGCTGCCTTTTATTAAATTATGCAGAAATAAGTGTTTATCTGGGAAAGATGCGCATGGTTTCTGCTGTGTAAGGTAGCAGTGCCTAGGAGTGTAAACCCGCTCAAGTCTTTTAAAAAAAAACTGCTCTTTATATGTTTACCACAATAACAAGCGTATGCGCGTAATCCTCATAATTCGTACATGTAGGATTTCGCTCACGCCATAGGTAGAGTAGAATTTCATTACCTTGTGAAGAAGCCTTGTATATTGGTTTTTGATAAATCAAATTGTTTTTTTTTATGAAAAAATCCTAGTTTAACCCCCACATATTCCAAGGCATCCATAGTAACCTCCTCTGGAGTTAGACCCCAGACAGCAATACGCTGACCTTTGGCCTGCTTGAGGTCTCGATTAATGATGACCCTGCTACTCACCACTTTCACTTTCTTTCCAAGTTCTATTTGTCAGCAACATAAAGTAAAACTGACATGCAATACCTATAGCGATGTTTTCTTTTTTTTTTATTTATTCGTAGTATTTATTAGTATTTATTCGTATATATGGGAAAGTCATTGAGAGAATGTGAAGGTGTTAATGAACCAAAGAACGTTCTGATGGGAGGAGCAATGGACCCTCTCGTTTTGAGCAGAGGAAGGGAGAACATCATTCACAGGGGAGCAGTCACAAGGAGGGGAAGGCTCCTTGCTTTACTTAGTTATTCACTTTGTATAGTCAGCTTGGCTGCTACAGGGCATCTGAACAAATGTTCAGTAGATGTGGGCTTATTTTTCCTGGTGTTGCATTCTGGGAGATAACCTCAACAATGGAATGTGAGAGATTAATAAAAGACACCCTTAATATTAGTTTGCCTTTCAAATGCAAAGATGCCGTGGGCCAGTGTGTGGTTCTGTGGGTTTGGCCTCTGTGCCTGAGACCGGGAGGTTGCTGGTCCAAACCCTGGGGACTGTAGTCATATTATTATTGGGCCCTTAAGTAAGGACTGGGAACTTGGAAAAAGTTCCGGGGATACTGAATGAAAATCTGACCCCAGCTTTCTCATCTGTATATATGTGCATGTCTCCAAGGAAAGCAAGATGGGGTAAGTGGGAACGAATGAATTTACAGACACTTTACAGAACCCAGGGGAAATTTTGACACTTCCAGGGAATTGAACCCACGACCTTTATGGTATTAGCGCAGTAACATACTTATTGAACTACAGGAGTCTCCAAAAAAAATCCCTGTACTTATACAATTAGTGATTAACGAAGATCAATTAAAATTAGCTTAGATTCTAAATTACGGTAATGAATAGTATTTGCCTACCAAGATGCTTCATGTTTTTATTTAAAACCATTAGAAGATGAATTTTTATGTAAAATTTGATGAAATCAATTACTGATTTCAATCTGAGATGAGTCTCTTTGTTTTCGTTCATTGCCATGACCTTCATATAATGCAAACACAAATTATACGTGCAAATATTTTCAGTTGTTTATTGAAACTAACTGAAACGTTTGTCATAATTCAATCTCCTTGAAGATTTTTTCACGCTTTTGTAATATTGTTATATTCATATTACAATCTTACGTATATCAGCATATTACAGAAGCAAACAGACATAGAATCCGGAAGTTTGTGGCTCAATGTGCTCTTGGGGAAGGTTCCTGATTTATTCCAATAAACAAACAAAACTGTGAGTCTCTTTGGATTGCAGGTGTCTGCCAGGCCACCGAAATAATCATGGAAATAATGAAGTCAAGCCAGGAAGAGATAACTAAACTGAGGAAACAACACAGCAAAGTAGATGGTTTGATGAGGCTCTGGTTCCTTATTAGAATTCCCACCAGAGTTCTGTCTCAGGGAGCAAACAGCGTCTAGAGACCCCAGGGGTTATGAGTGAGAACAGAGCTGGCCGACCCCATCTTATCTGCACATCAGCTCATTTTCAAGCCAGCCGAATTGACTGTCTGTTTGGAAAAGGTCACTCTCCGGCATAAAATATACCTCTCT
Organism: Petrocephalus sullivani; assembly: GCA_026780845.1. Lineage (NCBI taxonomy): Eukaryota > Metazoa > Chordata > Actinopteri > Osteoglossiformes > Mormyridae > Petrocephalus > Petrocephalus sullivani. The sequence goes on from JAODKM010000126.1 coordinate 25,585,666, forward strand.
GGGACTCGAGTATGCCAGGGAAAGAAGGGAATGGCCGCTAGCTCAAAGTACTGGGGAAAAAACCCAGTATAGGAGATTCACAAGGCCCATGAAGATGAGCCCGGTCAAACCGAACATTCATCTACTCCGTATCATCCAGAGCAGGTTGGAAATAGAACTGGGTCCATTCCCATCATGCTTGAGTGGCGCGAGTGCCTGCTGTGTCGTGTGGGTGTGTCCAGATGCAATAGAGGCAGGTGTGCGCTTTTCATAAGCTCCTGGTACTGGCACGGTGTCTGAAGGTGCTGCAGTCTGCCAGCTTCCTCTTGTGATTTCTCCAGTTCTGAAGCAGTCAGGGCAGATTTGCTGGTGCAGCTTCCCCAACATTATCCTGCTCAGCCATTCCCATAGGTGGCTGCTGTTCACAAATGCTTGTGTGTTTATATATATGCTTTTTCATATGTATGCAGACAGACAAACAGACAGGTTTCCCTTGTTTGTTGTGAGTCTACAAAATGTGCCCTTGAACATGTTGAATCGGGATTTTATTAAATTATACGACTGGTTACTGGTTATTCAGCTGGAATGGCTTTGAGCTTTTTCTGATTTGTACGTATATTGCACCATTTTCGGCTTTCACACTGTCATAAATATTCATGTGCTTGCAGACCGTGTTGTGCAATTTATAATATAAAAAGGACTTTGTCACCAATATTGTGTTGCTTGTATTATAAAATCTCTGACCAAATGGCCGTTGAGTAGCCAATAATGCCGGAGAAAAGCTTGCCTTTGGAATGCAAGACGGTGAGTTTGTACATCATGCATAAGAAAGCCTGAAGGAAGAATGAATTATCCCCTGGAACCTAAGATTCAACACAACATCAGTATCTCTGAAATGAAATGCGAGGAACTTCCCATTGTATGTATTGATATGCTGTTATCTACCTAAGATAGGTGCTGTTAACAAGCATTTTTAAGTTGCATGTAATCATTTGTGATGCCTGGATGGACATAGTCCTGTTGCGCAAACTGTGCTGGTGTCTCATTGTTAGAAATATTTTCTAATTTTGGAATGCAGGGATCTGCCAGCTGCTTCGGATGGTCCCTTTGTAAGGCAGCAATTGTGTGGGCGTCTTGGGCCAGAACAGAGCCTTAAGCTCAATGCTTACTGTTGCCTCACTCCTCCAGGGATGGGGGTTGGAATCCATTTTGTGCGTGAATTTTGCATGTTCTCCCTGTGTTATCCGGGTTTCCTCTCACAGCCCCAACATATGCAGGGTAATTGGTGTTGGGACTGGCATCCCACCCAGGGTGTCCCCTGCCTCGTGCCCTGTGATGGACTGGCATCCCACCCAGGGTGTCCCCTGCCTCGTGCCCTGTGATGGACTGGCATCCCACCCAGGGTGTCCCCTGCCTCGTGCCCTGTGATGGACTGGCATCCTGTCCAGGGTGTCCCCTGCCTCGTGCCCTGTGATGGACTGGCATCCCACCCAGGGTGTCCCCTGCCTCATGCCCTGTGATGGACTGGCATCCCACCCAGGGTGTCCCCTGCCTCATGCCCTGTGATGGATTGCCATCCCGACCAGGGTGTCCCCTGCCCTGCGCCCTATGCTGCCTGAAACTGGCTCTGCCCCTCCACACCCCATCATCCCAGACCAGAATTAGCACTTAGATAGAAGAGCAGTTATACCATAATTTGTCTCCCTCCTGTTCACTCATTAAACCCCTGTCAGCTACATTGCAGGCCGAACCCTAAAAAAAAATGCATATTTAAGCATTAGGACATTTACAGATCAATGTATTTATAGTACAGACATTTTGACATTAGCAGTTTTGTTATCATCCCACTTGCTGTGCATTATTAATTTACAATAAATGTAATAAATTGTTCCTCTGCTTTAATATGGTTCATGTCGTAAATGGCAAGAGCCCATTACAGGTCTAAATAGCTGGTAGCATTTAGTCTCTGAGTTTATATCAAAGTAGGGGAAAATGAGCACTTCACAGGAGGAACATACCCTGAATGCCTCCTCAGAAAGCCCACCGACGCGTCGCCTGCTCAAAACCTAAGAAAAAAGATTTTGAAAAGAGCATCGGGTTAGTGATACACAATTATGTCTCAGACTCCCCGATTTTTAAGATGGAAATAGACCGTGGAAGGTAGGGATTGACGTTAAGAAAAATATGTGCTTGATCGGTGTTTCAGGGATAGTCGCTGCTGTGTCAGTAAACGCCTTGCTGTGAAAGTCCCGCATGTATAAAATTTTCTACGCTTCATTCTGTGCGTGCTGAAAAAAACAGGGGGGTGGGGGGTGCAGTGCATAGCCCATAAGCCTTAAAGGAGGGCACAAGAGCAAAGGACACAAACCAGATTGAATCACTGCACATCGACCAATGGCTGAAGCCCTGACATTTGATGAGTAAAACAAGCAGTGGTCTGATTGGTCAAGAAAGGATGAGGTTGCCATATATGTTTTTATGGTCATCTCTGTGTATACTGAAATATCCTACCCCTCTGACACGTGGTCGAAGCTCGGTTAATCCCACATGATGATGTTTATTATACCAGCTTCAGTGTAGTTGATGTATATATTATCTCTCTAGTAGTATTATAATTGCCCTGCCTGGTGCCCTCTTCTTCCTGGCATATGCTTCGGGTTGAATACATTGTTATGGTAGGTGAGGTGGTGATGGGAGCAGCATGGTAGTGCACTGGTTAACACTGTTGCCTCTCACTGTCCACCCAGTGTCATCATGGGGTTTCCTCAGAGTAATCCCATTTTCCCCCACAGTCCAAAAACATGCTGAGGTTAATTGGAGTTGCCAAATGACCTGCAGGTGTGCCTGTGTGAATAAATGGCATATGAGTGTGCCCTGTGAAGGGATGGCGCCATATCCTGGGTTGTTCCCTGCCTTTTCTAATGGACCAGCATCCTGTGCTGGGTATCCTTTGCTTCAGACATAACATGCTCTTGCTCCTGATCCAGTGCCCAATACCCTGTATTCTCTAATACAGTCGGTCCATTCTGCTCCTACTGTACCTCAGGACATCCAGGTATCTGGCATTGTATCTCACCAAGAACATGTTCTGATGGCTGTGTCAACAATGACAATTAATCACCTTTCACCTACAAACATGATTGGTGTAGGCTTCTCTTGTGGGCTGAAAATGCACCGAAATTGTCTGTGAATATACAAGCCTTTCACCAGGGAAGTATGGTTAGAATCATGATGTGGCTTTCCACATGGAACACACAGGTCCACACGTTTAACAACCATCAGCTCAACCCAGTATCCTTTACTCTTCAATTGTGTCCACTTTCACAAAACTGGTCATACCATTCCCGAAGAGCATGCTTGAGAATGCCGTACCGGTGGGCTGCAGCGGTAGCTATGGGGAGGCGGGGCTCCCATGTCACGGCTGTGACTGGTCCATCTGTGACGGACGTGGTGTCATTGGTGCTTCCGTGGTCGGGTACGTAAGAGGCGTATCCCATAGTGAGATACCTCACTCATGTTATCAGAGAAACGGGGTTACATAATGTAACCTAATGTTTTCCAAGGTACCCATGCCCCATCTTCCCAGCATGATTGGGGTTTGGAAACAAGGCTCTTCAACTGCTCTTTGACAATATGCATTGTTTGTCCTGCTTGAAACTCCAAACTGTTGCCACAAGCCCAATAGCATTTCCATTCCCACTACGTGTTGACCTGAAGCACCAGGCTTTTAGATGAAGAGTTTATTAGATGTGTGAATTATTTGTCTCAGTTTTGAGTTATTATTAATTACAGTCTATGACACTGAAGAGTCTACTTGATCTTTATAACATAAAACCATTACCTCACAGTCATTTTGAAAAGCACTCTAATTCAGACAGCCATCTTGATGTATGTTTTCCTTTGGGTAGACATTTGTTAGCATCTTTGTGCTGCTAAAATGAAGCTAACCTCCACCTCTCCTTCGTCCCATGCTGGTTCACATCATCAGCCCTGGGGCTAGCCTAGAGGAATTTTTTTCTGCCTCCAGGCAAAGGTCATTCTCACCCATAATTCCATCCAACTCTCCCATGCCAGATTTCAAGTGACCCTCTAGTGGCAGGACAGGGTCTCCATTTGAAGACCTCCCCCATTCAAAGATTCAAAATTTCACCTGTCACATACACAATACTGAGTACAGTTTAACTTTGAGGGGCATGATGTTTTAACAAACATTATACATTAAATAATCATCATAAATTTCACTGGCAGATAGTGGAGGCAGTGCTGGAGTCTAGGGTTAAAGACATATGTACATGTATGAGGTGAGAAGGTGGTGGTGTGGAGAACACTGGTGTGCAGGTCCTAATCGCTCTGCTCATTTAGAGCCCGAATTGCCTGTGGAGAGAAGCTCTTCCTCAGCACAGAGAAGAAGCTGTTATTATTAGGACCCCTAATAATCTTCGTGGCCCTGGACCTGCTCCTTTTGGTATAAATGTTCTGGAGTTTGGGGAGTGCATGTCTGATTTTACTTCCAGCTCGCTACACAACTCTAAGCAGGGCCTTACGGTCCTGCTGTGTGCTTTTCCCTAACCAGGTGGTGATGCTCCTTGCCAAGATGCTTCCAATGTTGGCAGTGTAGCCTGAGATGTCTAAGGTGGTACAAGCCTTGGTGAAGCTTCCTCACTAAAGAGTCAGGGTGCAGAGACCAGGTCAGGAGAACACTGAACACTGAGGTACCTGTAGCTGCCCACCCTCTCCACCAAAGTGCCATTGATCCTGATGTGGTGGTTAGGTCCTCTGCTGTTTCCTCTCAATGTCCACAATCTAATCCTTTATCTTGTTCACACCCAGGAGGATGCTGCTGTCCTGGCACCATGGTGAGAGCTTCTTCACCTCCTCTAGGTAGGCCTGCTCGGTGTTATTGGTGATCAGGCCGACCACGACCACATTGTCTGCAAACTTGACATTGTCGTTGGAGTCGAATGTAGTCCCTGCAATTGTAGGTATACAGGGAGAACAGCAGAGGGCCCAGAACCCATGTTGAGGGTGAGGGTCCATGAGATATTCTAGCCGACTTGTACTAGCTGGAGTCTGTTGGTCAAAAAGTAATGTACCCAGATGCTGAGCTTGTCATGAGTCTTCGGGGGAGCATCATCAGTGGGCATGAAAATCGCACTGTATCCAGGTCGCGCTGTGTCCAGGTCTCTGGGTACTGAAGTACATTTCAGATTCTTCATAAGTCTCACATAGCACTTCGTTACAGCCCTCGCTGGGATTTTTTTTTTTTGGCTATATGCAAGATTTCTTACTGCATTGTTATCGTTCCTGAATTCGATTTCTTTGCTTAGTCATTTGCTAGCTGTCCAACTGTCTTTGGAAGTCAGTGGGTTAAATGCAGCATCTTTCAGGTGTCTTTACAAAGGAAAACAGATAAAGCAAAGTGTCTTTCAGAGAGGACTTACTGGTCAGTGCATTATTGACACTATACACCATGCAGAGCTTCCTGACAGGTGCTTCATTTGTCAAAAACAAGCAGATTATTGTATTCATCTGATATGTAGGGGAATGAGCCTTGCAGGAGCTCTGTGCGTGAGCTCTGTGGGACCGGGGATGGACAGTCTGGCCTGGGTGGGAGGGAGGGCTAGCAAAAATATGAGGGTCAGCGTATAAAATGGCATGCGACATACCCAGGAACCACATCACAGAAAATACAGAATCACGGCGCTATCCTCCCTCCCTTTCTTCATGCACTAGCAGAGCCCCTGATTTATTTAGCAGGCATAGTTCTTGGTGATTCTCGAGGAAAAGCAATTACCTACAAGCTGAAAAGGGGAATGGATTGGTCATACTACATGATTTAGGTATGTCCTTAAAACTCACCCATTTTACGCCGTCTTTGGCATGTCCTGAAAGACAATAACATTTCCTAGTTGAAAATATTAGATCCAATGGCGAGTGTTCCAACTCACAAAAGCCTTAAACATTCTGTTTTTCTCTCCTAACCCCTTAAATAGAAATTGAATCTGAACTGATCTCATTATCACAAGGCTTGAAAACAAATTGTGGCATTAAAGACACCCTAAAATTGGCCTGAATTGACTAATAGGGAGAAAGAAAAATGCATGTCCCTACCATCAATCAAATAAATCCCTGTATTTCCTTCCTTTCATCCTAATGCAATTTGCTTTCTGTCAGCTGGTTTTGAATGTGCTTTGAGGCTTTACGGAAAACGCCGCAGTGGCGGCGGCTGGCAGAAAGTAGGACAGTCGCTGTTTTCCTTCATATTCCACGATGTCAATTGATCACAGAAGGTTTTTAGATAAGGAGTTCCTAAACGTTCTGCGCTTATACATCCGAATTAATGAGATGTGCCACTTTCTGACTGTGCCAGTTATATTGTCCATATGTCATACATGTTCACATGCCCCCTCCGTCCACCTACAACCTTGAAATAGCAACATAAGGAATATATTGGTAACGTGATGAAGGGAATTTTGAGGCTGCTGGGACACTGGACTGTCAGTTCGATTGACCCCCAGCTGTTTTGACCACCCACTGGCCCAATCTTTCGCTTGCGTCAGTGGCGGATCACATAACACCCTGGATCAAAAGGAAGACAAACCACAGCATACCATGAGGAATTTCCGATTTCCCCACTAGCTTTTGTATGCAAAATGCAGCCACGATATATAATTATTCCGTATTGGCCCTGCATCTCCAGAGCTGTGAGTTAGATCCCAGCCTTCAGCTGTTTGAGTGCAGAGTGTGTGCTGATTTCCATTGCTTACTCATGCAGTTAGGTTCGTTTTAGGTCAACAGGTGCCTTGACATTGTCTGCAGTGTGTGAGCTTGTGCCTTGCGATGACCCGGAATCCAGTCCACTATGCCTCCCACCTCCCTGTGCATCCATTTCAGATGATGGATGCACAGCGACAGATAGTTCACGTCCTAAAGGTAAAAATCCAGACCAAGATGTTGTTCCAACCAACCAGTTGAGTATAAAGAGTCACAGTCACAGAAGGATAAATATAATATAATATAATAATCTATCCATCCAGAGTCCACCTCTAGATGGATAGCTATAATGTTAGCATGCCTGGGGGGGTGGGCAGCCAGTTGACCTTGGACCCATAGAGGTTTCTTTTCTCCCTACTTGGGATTTTTGGTTTCTCTCCACTGTTGTCATTTGGCATTGTTATACTGTAATGTATCGCAGCACACCCATGTAAAGTAGCTTGGGACGACTCTGTTGTTAAAGGCGCTATATAAAAAATTGAATTGAATAGATATATCATTTGCTGTGCTCTCTGCTACTGCCATACACAAACTCCCTTGTCTATATGTCCTACTCCCATTCCCCATTTCATCAGAAAAAAGCTGAGGATTATTCCCTCCCATTAGAAAGTCAGCATACGACACGAAAATCCTCTCTGCTACCTCCATCCATGTTGCGGTTTCCATTAGTGGAACGAATTAGTGGGGAGAGAGTCATTATCTTTAATTATCTTACTTGTATTTGGCAAATCATGTTTGCCAAACAATGAAGAGCAGATTAGAAACAGAGAGCGTCAAAGAGAGAAACGCTCAGACGCGTCAGGATTACATGACAAATAGCACGGGCGAGGGTGTGTTAGCCCAGCTGACTTCAGCAAAATACTGCCCTACCCCCCACCACCTAATGTCACAGTGCAGCAGAATCTGCAAAGACCTTGACAACCTATGTTTGGGAGAGTCATTTATAAACAAGACACAAAAAGCATGCAAAAAACATGACTCATTTGACATAAACACAGGAGGGTGGATGGCTCTAACAATTTTTTCCAAATATTTATCCATCAATAGCGGCCTGTGTATCGGTGATTTAGCGCTTTTGGTGAATGAGGAAGCTCAGATCAATTTCTAAAGGCTTATAAAGTTCTCTTAGATTTTTTGGCTTCACTGAAATATTGGTCACCTTTCTCAGTAATTACATCTCACAGCTTTACTAAGAGAAGCTCATTTTGTTACCGGGGAAATCCCAAGTCCGCAAAAACGTTTTGGGTCCTGCACTTCCCCTCCATATTAACTTATGTTACATTAACACAATCCTAAACATATTGTAGAGTTTCGAACATAACTAAAATCGTAGAAAGAAACAATGTTAGTCTCTTCACCATGTTGGCAGCCGGGGAAGTGAGCTTACTGACACACCAAGGACACTCAGTCCATCTGAGATGACTTTTAGCTACAAAGATGAAAGATATGAGAATCTCATCAAGACAAAAGATCCTGGTTTCCAGCTAAAATAACCAACCACACTGTTTATTCGCTCCAGGGACGATTTCAGGAATAGATTACTCACACACGGGCTCAATGGCGGCTTCTACATACCCCAGGGAAGAAGCTGACAGTCAGACAAGGGAATAAGGGAAAGAAGGTAGAAGAAGATTAGGTCTACGTACAGCGGCTGGAGAAAGCAGACTAGATGGCTTGAAAGGGGCCCAAAATCTCTAGCAGTACCCCTACCCACAGCAACCACCACTACCCCCAAGACAGAGAGACTGAGTAAAGGGCTTTTATGTTCATACACATGGGAGAGCCTCCTTTGGGTTGACCAGGCTTGTACATTTAATTACTGCATTGGTGAGGTTTCTGTTCATATGATCGAGACACTGGACACTGGCCGGAGACCACGGCTGAGGAGCCAGGAATTTGGAAGGCCATTATCACGCCATTCTTCAGTGATCCATAAAGAAATCTATCCATGATAGGGGTGAAGGTGACAATGCGAAAGATTCATGTGGTGCAAACCATGCTTGAGATTTGACAGGCTGATACTACAGGTCATGTAGAGTCGATACTGTAGCAAATGTTCTACACCATCAGCTGAGCCTCAAGGTCATTAAAGACACCCTGCCATGCTCATCCCATTTGCCGAGCTGAAGAGTGACAATACCGCAGACAGAAACCAGGATGGAAGTATAGTTCAGAAGCCAGAGCTTAAGCACTGTCAAACACTAATTAGAGCAAAAGGTCTCCGGTAGCAACACCTCTGTCTGGTCGTAGGTTACAGTCGCCAACCATGACAAACTAGCTATGTTACTTAGACCCCCCCTACAGGACTGGAGAAGACATACCACAAATGTATGAATTCATATTCAAAATGTCATGTAGCCAGCAGCTTAGGCAGAACATTGGTTCGTCTCGAGTGGGCAGTCCTGGGTAAAATGGCTTTGGGATTTAATCCAGTGATAAGGCCATTAAATTATGATCCACTGAGCTATAACCATAATAATCTATGAGTTGACTCTGGGTGCATTCCCTCACACTCTGCCACTTCGCTGGTATGATGGGCCAGTATGAAGCCGGTTTGTTGTAGCTCGCGGGATTTCACAACGGCTTGCAATTTGAAGGCTGGAATAAATCCCAGGAATTATCTCTGCAAATGCAACCATAAAACTCAGAGAATACGTGCCAGGCCTGTGATTACACGTAACCTTCACGCAAATGAAATGGTCCCGTATATAAAAAAGGGCAGCAGGTGATGTGGCCATTATGGAGAGGAACATGCGGTACAAAGCGCTCCGCTTCAAACGCTGTGAAGGCGGGCAGATGTGTCTTTCTGGGGCAGATTCTTTGTCTCGTCAGTATAAGGAATTAAGTGGCATTGCTCCTGGAAAAGAGCTTTCGGTAAGTGTGAAGTCAACAGTGTTAGCTATGAAGCTGCATTGGATGAGGCCTTATTGCAGCAATAATACTATTATCATACCCATCCGTTGTTCATACCTTCGTATTCTGCACAGGGCTGCAGTGACCTTGCGGCCTAATCCTGGATAAGGCTGGGGACGTCCTGGACGCCAAACGGTGCACATGAAGCACATGCAACTTAGAGACACCAAGCCACCTCAACCACTTTGCTTTGGACTGAAGGAGTAAACAAAACATGCAAACATGGGAAGGACAGACTAACTCCAGAGAAACACAGATTCAGGGGTGGGAAACGAGCTCACAGCCACAGGAAGAGGAAGGGATAGTGCTTCCTACTGAATCAGGCCCACCATATTGTTATAACTGTCTTGTGTGTAGTCCTGTCTGGGTTTGATTCATTAAGTTTCTATATGACTTCAAGGTGTCATTAAATAACACTGAATCACAAAAAATAATTTCTGTCTGCTACTAATGTCTAATCCATGTGTTCTACATTAATTCCAGTGCGCTAGATTGAACTCTGAAAATGCATTTTGTCTATCACATCAGTATCTTAAGTTATGCATGCAGGACCAAAAATAACTTTTTTGTTGTAGAAATACAGTACCATACATAAGAAAAGTTTGCCTTACAGTGCTGTGATGTTTGAAAATGCATTTGTTGCGACACAATAATAAAAACAGAAGTTCACTTGAGACTTAACCCTTAGAGCCCTAAGCCATTTTGGCCCATTTTTCACCCCATTTTTTTATTGGCTTATAGCATTGTAATGGTAAGTGCTACACATACATGCTTTATATTGTCATTTGCAGGAAAGATAGAGCTACTTGTCTATGTATATATTTGATGTGAATATAGCAATGCAAAGCTAATACAATCACTTTTATGAGCAAACTTTTGGCTTCACTTTTAGATTTTTGTTACTTTTTTCCTTATTAGCATAAGAAATATTGTTTTCAGTTCAGATATAACTTTAGAAATAGATGTATGGTAAGGTTCCTGTCTCAAAATTATGCAACTTTCCCAACATGGAGCATTCTGTCTCATTTTATAATGAATAAATATGTTTTTTTTACCAGGCGGAAGTCATTAGGCCACTGGAATACAGTCAAACACCATTTACAAAAGACACTCAAAAACAGAAATAGGTTACACACTGTAATACTACTAACACTAACATATAACATATAAAGACATATATACTAAAATATAAAAATAGAATAAACTTCTATATATAAATAGACAGATACACAAATAGTAAATAATAGTAAATATGATCAAATATAATACAGAAACAATAACTTAGACTATAACGTATATAAAATGTTTACTATATTATACATAATAAAATATGAAGTTGCCATTTGTTGAAGCAATGCCTGTAGGCTGATCCACTGAGTGGCACATCCCAGGGTGCACGTTGCCATGAAGTGTCCATCCTTGTGCCCTCTTTCTCGCATTGCCTACTTTTTGGCCGGCATGATTGAAATAAAATGTCCCTGTTCTCGATCAATAGAGCCAGCAGAGCGATCGCTTCTCCGCAGCCGCTTGCCAGTGACTGCGCTTTTACGCAGGAGCGCCACTTTATCCAAGCGCAGAGCGCGATCTCTCTCTCGAAATCTCTCTCACGTTTTCAATCGGTTTAACACACAGAATGAACCAAATAAAACCTCTACGAACTCTATGACGGGATCGGATAAGTCTTCTAGAGTTCAGCAATATGCGTTTTTTGCATGTGCGTCATTTATTTGTGAAGTTATTCAAAAGTGAACGCAAAATGCGTTAGTCGGGCTCTAAGCGTTAAATCAAGACATAACATACTGTTCAAAAGTGCTTTATGGCGCTTTTCCACTGCATAGTACGGCACGACACGGTTCAGTTCAGCTCACTTTTGGGGGGTTTTCCACTGGGA
>JAODKM010000126.1:25600230-25610384 GCA_026780845.1 Petrocephalus sullivani
CAAATCCAAGGCTAGAGAGAGTCCAACAGCGGGACAAATCCAAGGCTAGAGAGAGTCCAACAGCGAGACAAATCCAAGGCTAGAGAGAGTCCAACAGCGGGACAAATCCTAGACTAGAAAGAGTCCAACAGCGGGACAAATCCAAGGCTAGAGAGAGTCCAACAGCGGGACAAATCCAAAGCGTTAGCAAATCCAACTGTGGGGTGAATCCAAGACGAGAGAGAGTCCCAAAAAAGTCTTGATGCTTAATTAAAAAAACTATTAAGACTAAACAAATATCTCAGATTTTTTAAGACAATTAATTTTAAATTACCACCAACTAAGAAATAATTGTTTTCAACTAAAACATAAATGATTCGTCAAACACAAAATTAACACAAGGGCACCTCCGTTGCATCCTTCAGTGTTTATTGATTTCACTGTAACTGTACTGGTCGTATGACTGTATCCTGCTCAGCACATTTAAAATTGGTTCTGCAACCAAAGAATATGCATATAAAAATACAAAGTTTCTTACAATTGGCTTTTATTTTTAACGTACAGGATGACTGGGGCTCTCCACAGTACAATCACGACATATTGCTTTTGAGAAAGACAAGCACCGTGAGCATTTTATGGCTTGAACACACACACTGGGGTTATGACTCTTGTGTCTGAAAAATTGGAAGTTTGATTCCTGCTCCCAGCAGATCAATCACATGACCTTGAGTAAGACCTTTAAACTTAACTACTCTGGGGTGCTGAACACTGACTGACTCCAAACTTCACTCTCACCCATGTCTCTCTGAAGACCAAGGTGGACGATGTAAAAAGGAGAATTTCCAACATGGGGATTTAATGAAGTGGGGTATCAGTTATTATTATACAATATTGGCTAGCTAGCTGGACAAAATAACTTTTTGTCCAGATATCTTGCGGGTATGCCACCTTGACATGATCATCACTCACGAGTATGCCACCTTGACGCGATCATCATTCGCAGATATTCCACCATTATGTGATCATCACTCACAGGTATGCAACCTTGACGTGATCATCACTCGCGGGTATGCCACCATGAAATTATCATCACTCATGGGTATGCCACCTTGATGTGATCATCACTCATGGGTATGCCACCTTGACGCGATCATCACTCGTGGATATGCCACCATGAAATTATCATCACTCATGGGTATGCCACCTTGATGTGATCATCACTCGCAGATATGCCACCATGACATGATCATCACTCGCGGGTATGGCACTTTGACATGATCATCACTCGCGGGAATGGCACCTTAATGTGATCATCACTCACAGGTATGCCACCTTGACATGATCATCAGTCATGGGCATGCCACCTTGACGTGATCATTACTCACAGGAAAATTACCCTAACGTGATATTCACTGGCAGTAAAGGCACCTAGCTGAGACCTCATTGTGACAGAATCATCTCCATCAGGGATGCAGTGTCGTCATTCCCAGCATGATGAGACTCCTGATAAGTCACAGTTGCTCGCTATGCAGGCAGCCTGCTTTACCCTAATTACTTCAATGCGATGCCGCAGCCTCCTCTCCATGCGTCGGCTGTCTGTAGCATTGACCCCGTAAATGGACCAGGTCGTGAAGTGAATGTTAACATGCGCCTGAGCTACGGCTGGGCGTAGCCGATAAAGGAGGTGCAATTTAAATGCAGCCTCGTGCTCTGACAGCAATTACAGCTCGTCCCACTTCCAGGAAAAGGACAACTTCAATCTTGGACTTCAGCCCCTCAGTGCTGCGGTTGCGCCTTTGAAAGAGCAGCGGTTCATAAGCTCACTGACACCTGGCAGCTCTGTGCTCCTCTGAGATCCTGCCGGTGGGCCAAAGAAGGAATTCTCTTCATGGAGCAGACATCTACACCTTTTTCTGTTTTCCTTACATGTACACAACTTCATCTTCAGCTGACTTAGTTTCCACAACATCTCCTACCTACTCTGTGCTTCATTAGTTAATTAGTTGAATGATTTAAAGTGAAAAAGTGAACCATGACCCCCCCCCCCCCAACTTGCAAATGTGCTGATTGCCCACACGCCAAGCCCCCCAGCCGGTGTGAAGAATCGCCCCTGACATCTGCACGATAGCTGCTGTGAGCATGAAAATTAGCGATTAATATTAATCATGGTGACATGATACACATCAAAGCAGGCTGACAAAGCCAGCCCTGGCAGAACTCGGGCCAGGATCTCCAGGCAATCTCAGCTTTAATAGGTACAGTGCTGTCCCGACTGTATGCATCCTAATAATTATTGTCCATCCATCCATATTCTAACCCCTGGCATCCTGGTCAGGGTCACTGCAAGGTCTGGAGCCTACTACCCTGATACCTTTCTACATTCCCTAATAGCTCCTATATTGCAGTTCTATTCCTTGAATACTCTTATTAGGTTCTTGCTTTGTTACAGGTCGTTGTGTAATTGTTGTGCAGCTCCTGCTCCAATCCTGTTCCACCTGTACCTGGGCATTCATTGGAAGATCAGCCTAAATACTCTGATGCGTAGTTGACTCCTTCACAGCATGAATGTGTGCAGTCTGCTATTTACCCTATTGTACATCAAGATTAAGTGAATACACTTAATCCATCGCATGGTGCGTGTATATACACACAAGCATACTCTACGAGCGATTCAGACGCACCAACTATCGTAACGACATGTCTTTGGAGTGTGGGAAGTCACACAGCACCGGAAGGACATGGGCCCAGTCCCCAGACACAGAGCAGAGGTCAGATTCAAAGCCACAGCTTTGAAGATGTGATCACGGTGCAACGCTGTTAATTGTTATTAATGTTAGGGCTGGGAATTTTGGGAGCTGCGTGTTTCTTTAACTTTCCATCATGGATCTACACCTTAAGATGGAGACACAACGACACGCTTCCCTAAATCAGTCATTCAGCCATTTTGTTAGCTACTGAGATTAACCTAAAACCCAACATGGCCCTTGGCTGCAGAGGCTCCTGCCCCCCATGTGGGAATGCACGGGGTATGCCTGTGACGTCATTGCCGTTAGACCCACTTAGCGTTAGCGTTGGGAAAGAGCTGTTGTGCGGCTGATTGCACAAAACGATTTAACAAAAACAAAACGATTTAACAAAAGTTATCTTTTTACAGATTGCTGAAGAGTAAAGTAAAGAGAGGTTAATGATGTCTGCAATTTGCAGAAACACCTGGAATCCCGGCTGCGAAACATGGATTTGCATTTGTCATCGGTGTCAGGTATTCTGGATTTTTGGGTAAAATCACACCTTAAGTTACATGCTGTGTTGATTACCTATCAATGAAATATTTAGGATCATTCATTTATATCTGTTCAACTAAAGTTTTTGTCAGTATTAGTTCATGATGATAAGTCTTGTGATCTATGAACAAAGTGGGGGATGGTTAGACAATGTTAACTAGTCAAGACAAACCCAGAACCGGCCCACAAAGCAAGATTAGTCAGTCAGCCAGATAGCTTTATACGTTTTTAGGAAATATGTTGTCAGGAAATCCAAGTCATGGCCACGTATCAGTGTCCACGGTCCACTGGTTCTTTGGGAAGTGAGGCAGATCCCTGTCAAGTCCAGCTACCTTTAATTTAGGCAGATAATGGGTTGAGTCGCAGTTTCCCAGAGTAAAATCGACCCCTCGATTTGTCTGAGGGGGGCATGTTCCAGCAGACCACACCAAAAAGTAACGTCATTGCATACCCTCAATAGGCTACGTGGCACACTAGCAGGCACAGCGGCGCGTAGGCATACCAAGGGGAGGAATTGGTGAAACGCCGCATCACCGACAGCTGCCTTGTCGGCTTTTTTTTTGGGGGGGGGGGCGGGGCATTGCACTCCAATTAGTGAGAAGGATGGCTGATTAGATGGAACTGTTGGTTACAGAGCAAAGTAAGAAGGGTAGCAACAAATCTCACAGAAACATTACATCCCCGGCACGGTGAAATATTACATCCTCTCAGCAGTGAGAGAGAACCGCGGAGCAGGGAGGCGATGAAGACATATCTTTGAGGCCATTGTCTGCAAGAGGTGCTTCCCGGAACATGACGGTGACTTCCCGGCCAAGAAGACGGGGGAAGCGGCAGAGGGATGAGAAGAGAGCGCATCTGACCCAGCCACGCCGCAGGGACCCAACCAAGGAGAACAGGCTTTACAAACGGTACCCTGGGGCCTCGTCTGAATCCTGTCTGTCCCGGTGGGTCCGTTCAGGTTGTGAGGTGAGGGTTCAGAACAACAATACAAGAAAGTGGCCTGGTACTTTCCCTACTTCAACTTAAGAGTGAGAAGGCGCAAGCTTTACGCTCACTGATGCTGGGGTGTAACAGTGCATGTCTCCTACACCACCGCTTAATTAGCGCACACAAATGGCTGCACACCAGAGTAAAACAAAGACCACTCTGTGCCAGAGGCAAGCAGTACCAGCACTACAGGCCTCTCGGGGTGTTTCCACAGTCTAGTAGTACAAGAGGGGCAGCGTGGTGGCCAGTGATTAGCACTGTAACCTTATCTGTGTGTGCGTGCATGTGTACCTGCATATGTGTGTGAGTGTGTGCATAGGCTATTGTTATAGGTGAGATGGTGGAGTGTGCCTTTAAGACGCTGGCTCACGTAGGGGGGCGGAGCTACCTACACATGCTTGCGTAGTTTGTATGATCGATCGAGCTGTGTGCTCCCTGAACCTCCCCCCACTGCACTTTTCTTTCTGTGCCATTACAATGCTTTGCTTTGGAAAAGTGACCTCAGCTTTATTAGCACCCCAAACCCGTCACACTATGTACTGTGCAGTATATGGTCCCAACAATGTGATTGTTATTTTGCTGTTGTGGAGACACTTTTTCAGTCCCCACAAAGGAAAGCTCGATTTAATTAAAATCTATGAATGCAATCAAAAGGGTAAAAATGCTGAAAGTATTTCGTTTGGTTACTTATGATGAATGTTAGAGCTGGGTAGGGCGTCATTGTTGGGACTAAGGTTACAGTAGTTTTAATGGGGAGTCCCCAGAAAGGGGTCATATGGGTCTCCACTAGGCATTACACCCAGAATGTGTTATACCTTGTGACTCGTGCTTTGTGGAGAAAGCATCCAGGTTCCTCACTAAACTGTATTGGATAAATAATTACATCTGGTGTTGTGGGATGTAGCCTCACATGCCAGGGTGGTGGACAACTCCCCCCAGGCGGTGTTTGTGCAATTTTCATGTTCTTCCTGGGTTCCTCTAGACCAGGGGTGCCAAACTCCAGTCCTGGAGGGCCAGAATCCAATACAGTTTGCATATTTTCCTGCTCAGACATCAGACATACCTGTTAAACCAGGTAATGAGCTTATTAAGATTTGTTTGAGCAGGGAAATCTAATGTAAACTGTGTTTGATTCTGGTGTTCCAGGACTGGAGTTGGGCACCCCTGGTCTACAAGCTTCGAGAAACTCGCCAAAGAGAAATTCTAACTTTGTAGCCCTTAACTGCATGCCACTTTATTTATTAGTGTGATTTTCCTATAATTACATTAATCATTTTCTGTTGAATAAGAGTTAATATAGGCTGTCAGTTCTGCACCACAACCAGAACATTGCAAACTGTAACACTTTTATATTGTTCAGAAAGATTGTACGCCCAGCTGATGCTTAACATGGTACCAGTTACCAGGACCCAGCATTGTAATAGAAGGTGATATCTTGAAAAGGATGTCTCTGTGACATCTTCCAGCATTAGCACATAGAGTTTGGAGGTACAGACCGGGCAAGACTGGTCACTTGTTGTGTTGAATGCTTTGTCATTTTGAATCTGGTAATAAATTTTTTGGGAGATATACTGTATGACATGTATATTTCAGCATCCTGTCCAGGGATCATGCCTCACGAGAGTTTGATTCGAACCCCTGACTCCGCCTTGGCTTGCCCCTCCAGTGGAATTTGTGTCTCCTTCACAGGGTGTCACTCACGCCTTAATAGACGGAACATACTGTTACATGCAGCAACTTGTGCTACTTGGATCATCATTTTCTGTTGACGTTCCACTTAGCATTAGCATTAAAATGAAGCTGCCCTCCATTCTGATTCAGCAAACGGCATATCGCCGTCCAACATCGTGCCTGATTCCTCACCAGCATATATATTTCTGCAGTGCCGCCACTGAGATGATAACCCGTGAAATCTTTTATTCATAAGCAAACAGGGAATATAAAGACTTGTAAAGCACAGTAATTGATATTCACACAGCTAAAGGCTAAATGATGGATGAGCCTTTAACAAGTGCTATGGAAAAAAAAAAAATAACAATAATGTCAAGGCCCTGGGGCGATAGCTCTTCCACACGGGGACACATCGTTACAAATGAAGCCCGCCTTTGTTTACGAGTTCATATTGAACAGATTAAAGACAACACAATGTAGCAGCTTCTCGCTCATTAGAGAACTCCAGTCATGTTCGGCGCTAACTGAAAAGGCCACTTTCACTCTCAAGTAGTACATATTGTGATATAATATAATATAATATTGTGATATTTTACGATATTACAAGCATTACAGTACTTGCTAATTAAGTATTACAATAGTCGCACTCAGTCGATCATCAGCAGTGCAAAGCATGCGTAATATCCTTGTAACTGATTAAGTGATTAAAAGACAGGACATGTAACTGGGGATAATATGGATCAAGTGTATGTGTTCTTATGGCTTGTCGAGTAATATTGTAACACACACAAACACAGTCAGGCAGTAAGAGTGCAAACCGACGTTAACATTAACGTCTACTAGCCCACACATAATGTTCCCTTATGCTGATTGTATTGCACTTTCTCTCCTGATTGTAGCAGTCATTTTAGGCACTTACTCCTTGACAGTTTGTAATTTGTTGTTTACCTCACTGCAAGTCTTGTCACACAAGCAATATACAGCACAAATCATACTGTGTCGCCAAATAACGTTCCCCAGATCACCGTACCATATATAGGCCTATAGATAAAATGCATGGATAGACAAAACAATGAGGGAATGTATAGAATGGGCAATGGCGGAGCAACAGAGTGGTGTGCAGTAACGTGTAGTAATGGTGAATAAATGCCAGAGATGCCAGAGATAAGTAATACTTGTAACAGTGCAGTTAAAGTGCAAATACCAGCAAAGTGACAAAGTGCTAGAGGTGGGCAACATTAGTGTAATGTCCAAATCTGTGGGTAGGGGGCAGAAAAGAGATCAGAGTCCGGATGGCGGTGAGGACTCTTTGTGTGGAGTCTGGAGTCCAGTACCTCCTGCTGGGCGGAAAGGGAACACAGACTGTGGGAAGGGCGGGAGGCGTCCTCTGTGATGGACAAAAGTGCTTACTAAATAAATGTAAAGATTTGGAGGACATGCACATGGAAAAAACCTGGAGTAACCTTATATCTGCAAAGCGTGACTGCAAATACCCTGCAGCGCGAGGAAATATGGGAGCTATATGTGTAGGTGAACAGAATATCAATATTGAGTCTATCTTGCACAGCCCCAGCCGCTGTCTCCCCAGGTGGACCATGCACATAAGACATTTGACTTTGTTTTTGGTGACTCCATCCCATTTCCACCCCATTAGCTGAACAGCTTGCAGCATAGTGGAACTCGACTAAATCTGATTGGTTGAACATTGCTGGCTGATCTAGTCAGAGGGATTACAACAAAAAAAGAGGCATTATCCCCGGACCAGTCTACTTCCGTGCCTAGACTAAAAATCACACAAACATTGAAGTTCTATATACAGACCCTCTGCATGAGAAGGAACAGTGATTTTGAGAAATCAAGTCAATTAAAACCAGTAATTGAACTGGAAAATCTTTAATAACGCTGACCTGCTCTTGAGGATCACTATCATTAATATGACCTAAATTACACGGGGTAATGAGTGGTAAACACTTTCCATTATAGGGATTACCATAAACACAATAATAAACATTTACAATTAAAATGTGTATTTTAATCTGAACACTATGGTAAAATATTGTCAAACCAGGAAACTCGTTACTTGTGGAATCTATCTAGTGTTATATGGCTCAAAGTATGTCACACCCCTATTACGACTGATTTTTTTTCCCCGTAATTTACACTACCACAATACAAATACAATAATATGCTTATTTGCGTGTTTCCTGTAGACAGACGCTGTGTAACCAGACATAGAACAAACACTTACTACCCATTCTCAATCCAGAACTGAGGCCGCATCTTTCCACTGCAAAAGAACTGGCCCTGGGCCATAGGAAACGGCACCACTGAAAATCTGGCCTCAAAATTTGGAAATGCAGCGTTAGCAGAAGTGGGACTAGCTATTGTGTCCAAATACACAAAATAATACTAATTGTTGTACTAATTGCCACATTAAGAATGTCATGACATGCTGGACAGATGACTTAGGGGCTGGCGTTTGGGTGAAGCAAAAAGAAGTTTTATAAGTTAAACAAGAACTGGATATAAACCAGATCACGAGGGGTCAAACGAGAGGATGAGAACGGGGACAGAGATGGGCTGACAGGAGGAATGACAGCAATGGCTGGACTAGTGAGGATGAGACAAACAGCTACTTAAATATATACACTAACGCGAATGGCCTCATAAAATACTAACAATATTTCTTATAGAACGAGGCACAATGTTGAAGAGCAACGTGAGAGCTGATCTCAGTACCTTACTTTCACTTACGCCTACATAATGTTTCCGTTCCATCCTTTTCTGAAACCGGTGGAAATGTGGGCCGGTTCTACAAAAAGGCACCAAGTTAGAACCAGTGTAGCACTGGCACCAGTGTTACTCTGTACAGAGAAAAGACACCAAGTGAGAACCAGTGTAGCACTGGCACCAGTGTTACTGTGTACAGAGAAAAGAGAGAATTAATGGCCTAAATTTGTCTAATAAAGATACATCCATAGCTGACACACTGGTGCATAATTAACCACACAGTGACAAAATCTCCAACAAGCATTAGCAGCAGAATGGCTGATTGTAGCTGGCACCATCATAGGACGCCGTCTTTGCCACATGTCTGCCCTGCTAGAGCTGCCTTGATCATTTACAACTGAAGTGACTGTGAAGGTCAACAGGTCTGAAGTGACTGTGAAGTGGACACATCCGGGAGCAGTATCTGTCCACCACAGCAACACTATAATCCACTACAGTCGTACATTGTAATTTACACTGTTACAGCATCAGTTTTTGGTGAGGCATGGATGTCTGATCAAAATCAACTTGACCCCAAACACTTGCCCGGATGTCCAAGTCCGCAACGCCATTAACTTTATACGGTTTTACGGTTCACTCCCACATGGATTATGTAGTTTTGCATGATTTTTATGGGCACTGTTACAACTTGGTTCAGATGATCAATGTTATAGCCATGTGATAGTTCCATGTCATCAGAAGGTAGACAGATCAATAACAGCCTATACATGGGTTTTATTATTTTTTTTTAACATCAGTCTCACAACATGATTCTGACATGAGCCGTCACGACTTGAGTCCCACGTGGTTTGCAAATCCGCTGTCTCAGCGACTCAGCAGCTGAAAGCGCCCGTGTCATCCATCTGAAATCCGCGACCTCATGGGGTCTGAGTACATGTTCGCCCAGCACCAGTCCCTCTTCCTAGAGCTTGGCATCACTTCCCACGATGGATGCGAGTGATGCTGGTAAACAAGGCCTGGGCCTAACTGTTACTGCCAACATTCATGCTTGGTCCTTAAGGTGGAAGGCTGCTATTTATATCCTTTATGATAATTAATTACATATATCCTTGAGAGAAAACCAGATGCTAGGAGCACTCTTCACGTTCAATGCATAAGAGGGATCTTTATGCTTGTTATGTCCGACCATAGCCGTGCTGCCCCGATTCCCTCCAAAATTGGGCTTCTGCATCCCTGTTCAGCTTATGAATGGTTCAGCGCCCCACAGTTTCAGAGTTCTCGGAGGCAAGTGCAACTTTAGCGAAATGTCAAAGTATTTCAATTATGCATTTGTTTCCTGACTTTTAGGGATACACTTCGGAGTGCTTAATTTTACATTACAGAGGCATGATTACCCTGCGCTGGATTTTTAAGTGTTTTCCTGCAGTCTCGGAAAAAAAAAATTGAAGCGTCACGGATAATTAAACATGAATCAAACAATTGCGCTTAAGTACAGGGCTGGGGGGG
>JAODKM010000126.1:25610484-25625578 GCA_026780845.1 Petrocephalus sullivani
GTGTGTGTGTGTCTGTCAGTGTCTGTGTGGGTGTGTCTGTCAGTGTCTATATGTGTGTTGGTGGGTGTGTGTCTGTCAGTGTCTGTCTGTGTGTCTATTGGTGTATATATATATATGTATGTGTGTCTATCTGTATGTGGTGGGTATGTGTCTGTTAGTGTCTGTGTGTGTGTGTCTTTCTGTATCTGTCTGTCTGTGTGTGTCTGTCTATATGTGTGTTGGTGGGTGTGCGTCTGTCAGTGTGTGTGTGTGTGTGTGTGTCTGTCAGTGTCTGTGTGGGTGTGTCTGTCAGTGTCTATATGTGTGTTGGTGGGTGTGTGTCTGTCTGTGTGTCTGTCAGTGTCTGTCTGTGTGTCTATTGGTGTATATATATCTGTATGTGGTGGGTATGTGTCTGTTAGTGTCTGTGTGTGTGTGTGTCTTTCTGTATCTGTCTGTCTGTGTGTGTCTGTCTATATGTGTGTTGGTGGATGTGCATCTGTCAGTGTCTGTCAGTGTCTGTGTGTGTCTGTTAGTGCCTGTGTGTGTGTCTGTCAGTGCCTGTGTGTGTCTGTCGGTCTGTGTGTGTGTCTGTCAGTGCCTGTGTGTGTCTGTCGGTCTATGTGTGCATATGTCTGTGTGTCTGTCTGTGTGTGTGTGCATCTGTCTGTGTGTGTCTGTCTGTGTGTGTCTGTCGGTCTATGTGTGCGTCTGTCTGTGTGTGTGTGCATCTGTCTGTGTGTGTCTGTCGGTCTGTGTGTGCGTCTGTCAGTGTCTGTGTGTGTCTGTCTGTGTGTGTGTGCATCTGTCTGCGTCTGTGTGTCATCTTGTTGCATTCCAATTGTTTTAAACTTTACAGTGCTAATTCCTAATTATACTCATCAGCAGCATTTTATACATTTCTTTTAGTTGCTGTCTGCTGATATTAGTTTTATTGTGAAAATGAGGACTTCATAAATGCCTGGCAACCAGCTTGTCAAGCGCTTAAAATAACTTGCTCATAATTTATAAGGAATTTAGCTAAAATAGATAAGTTTATTTTATTTATTAACCTCTCAATAGCACACTGGGCATACAGGGTGGGTTCTGAAGTGGGTATTTGAGTTTGAAGAGCCTTAGTAGACATCTGTGGTAAGAAGACCAGAGAAATGTAACTAGCTGGCATAGTCCAGTTGCAGAACATGTCACTCTCTTTGACTTGGTGCCTACAAGGCTGGGGGCAGAATCAAGGGCACCGAGTGGCACCACCCACCGAGTGGCACCACCCACCGAGTGACGAGGAGGGGGGGTCTGACAGCATATACATGGGTGGGGGGGGGGGGGGGGGGGGGGGGGGGGGGGAGTAGTTGTGTGAGTCTTCACTACCCCAGAGCCTGTGTAGGGTGTAGGGGCTCTGTGTTGAATTATGATGGGATAAATGACCATTTCAGACCACATGTTCTGTGTATGAGAGTCATTTGGCCTGTTTTTGTTTCCCTCTCTGACACAAACAGGAAACATTACTATTCCATTTTTAGAAATTTTTTTTTAGAGAAACCCACTCAACGTAGACCCACGGAATGCCACTAATATTCTTTCTGCGTAGCATGTCCATTGAAGATTATTTTGGAACTAGGTCATGAAAACAAAGAACCAAAAGCTCTAGACCAGACTTTAGAGATCGCATAAACCAATTACGCAGTGCAGCCCAAAAAAAACAAAAAACTAATTCGGGCCGGTTCTAATGAGGGCTTTCAAAGAGCAGAGATGTTGAAATGGCCGTATTTTAGGGGACTGGTGAATGTATTCATTTAGCTAATAAACACCTGTTATAGATAATTAGCTTCTCCAAACATGCCACTGGCCCCAATGACACAAGACACACCAGCATTTCCAATAAGGGGAGACTCACCAAAGCTATTAGGCTGTGCCCACTTACCTAATTAGCTGGCTTAATTACTTGCATGATGGTGATAACAGAATATTCTAAAAACTCACTCCCCCATCCCTGTCCTTCAAAGACAGAAAGGTTAAATATAAGACATGCATAATATTTATTTTGTTAATATTTTGCTTGAAGCACATTAAATATCAGTGCCTGCTCCAGCTTTGGCAATGTGTATGAAGGACCAGAACCAGTGCGGACATTTTTAAGTGAACACTTTATTCAGCAAATTATGAACTTTTTATTGGTTTGCTAATTGAGGGTGCATTCTCTAATTTAATTTAAATAGAGAATACAGTTTGCTTTTCAGTCAAATGTTCACTGTTGGAACTTGGCATTTCCTATTCTGTGCGAGTGGAAAGGGGTGCGGCTTGCATCTGGCAGGAGAGTCAGGTGACCCGATTAATTTCTATTGGTCAGTTGGATTGAGCCCACCTCCTTTGTAAATGGTGTGTGTGTATATATATATATATATATATATATATTGCCTCCCACTTTGCAGCCTGGTACCAAAGGTGATGCCTGCAAAGTCTGCTTTGGCCTATTGACCCCAGAATTTGTACCCCTTGCTGGTGTCCTTGCCACCCAAATGCCTGGATTTATCTCCAACCTGTCTTCATGTACACCGGGAAGGATAAACGTTCCAGTTAAGCGTTCCGCCTCTCGCTGTTTTACACATTTTTGCTCGCCACCTCGACGCCGGACGCGCTGCCAGTCAGCGTCGTGGAACATCTCCCCTTCGTTTGTCACTTTCCCTTCCATCATGCTTAAATTAGATTTCATTCAGCCGTCCAGCTCATCTGAATGAAAAATTGGTCGCAATTTTTCCTTCCCTCTAACCTATGAATATTAATGTGGAATTCAGTATAAAAAAAGGGGAAAAAAGGCATTTTTGGAAAACAGCTGTAACGGTGCAGTTCCAAGACAGGTGTCACCTTGTCCACATACTGCTTATTCCACAAAGTGTTGCCAGTCCCACGGAGCAGAAGGGGCAAGACGCCCTGTTTGGGGTGTCAGACCATCATGGGGCAAACACACTCACACAGTATGGGCGATTTTGGGACGCCCCCCCCCCCATTACTAAAACTACCTGTCTTTGGACCGTGGAAGGAAGCTGGAGAGGAGCGATCCACACCAGCACAAGGAGAACTATGCAGCACCACACACATAGCGAAGGCTGGTGCCAAAGCCATCACTCTGGGGCAGTGAGGTCACCATACTCCCAATCTGCCATCACTGTACACAGTCTTTGCTTGTGGAATAAATACACTGCATAGAGTAGTGCAGTACCTTTCACCCCTTTCAGTGCTGGTTCATTGGTGGATTTAAAGTGACTCTGCACCATATCATCTGCTTTTTCTGCTCCTCAGAGTGGGTGGGCCTTAATCGGACTGGCACATGACTTTCATAGATCAACGTCACTTCTGCCATCCGGAGACTGAAAGATGAGCCTAGGGGCGGGGCTTCTGAATGGCAGCCAATAGCACATCGATCTGATACCGCCAACCGAAACCTGAAACGTTTGTCAATTAGAGTTACTGTAATATTTCCCTGCTCCTCGTCTGACTCAGTACGCTTCCCACAGCCAGTAGTGACTTAATCAAATTACCGCCGCATCAGTAATGTCCTGCTGTGAAAATGCTGCTCTCCCATCCAGTTAGAGCCACCTAATCCAACCCTGATGGCTCAGCAGAATCAGCATACGGGCTTAAATTGATGACTAAAAGTACTGCTCCTGGCAGCCTGAGCCTCAGCGGATACAGAAATGACCATCCCATCTCTGAGACACAGAACTCTGTTTCTGGGCCCTGAGGAACACCAAGCTAAAAATAGGGATGCACTACGGTGCAGTGTTAATTACGTTAAAGAAAATTTTGAGGATAAGTATTTGTTGACGACCTTTTGTTTCATGACTAGATTGTAACGACAACGTAAATGGAAAAATGGTTGCCAACGAAAATTACAGCGAAACCTCTGTTCATTATGTTCTGATGAGTAAAGACGAGGGCAGACAATCTAGATCACAGTAGCCATCCCAAAGCATTGGGTGTTATCCTTTTTAACCAATCATTTAGATGCATAAATCTGCAAGTGCACATACAAATTCCCATGCACTGTCTCTATGCATCTTTCCCATTGGATAATTTTTTCCCACTTGGTGCATGTCTGCACAAATACAGCTTCCAGTTAAACTAAAAACGAGTGAGCAAGATAACGTTGTGAAAGCCTAATTATGATCAGTGTTGCCAACTTAGCGACTCAGACCCCTTTAGTGACTTAGTTTTCAAAAAGCGCCTAGTGACAATATAGCAACATTTTTGACAAACCTTATTTTCTGCACAACACTGTCGTCAATATGGAAGTGAGCTGGGCTCCCTGTTACTGTGCTCGGTGTCCTGCCGAGTTGTACACGTGGTGCCTTATCGTAACATGCTACCGGAGCGCGAACCGATAGTTTTGTCTATCGGTCAGTGCTACCTTATTGAACAAAGCTACCATAACTCTGAGCGGTTTCGATAGGTAGCACTATTCGCCAGAACACCGGCACCACCTCCCAGAAGGAGTGATCCCCAGGGCAGTCCGGCTGCGGAGCTGATCTCTCTGACAGATCAGAAACCTTTCTACTCATTTATTCCTAAACATTTATCATTAACAGTTTATAACATATTCTGTGCCTTTGCTACATCGGCCAAGCTTTGTTCTTTTGCAAATTTTTCTAGAAAACATGCACATAGTTTAAAAGGTAACTGCAATTTTAAATGGTTTTGTGTGTTAAAAGCTTCTTAAAATAACACATATGTTAACAGTGTTGTTTTCCGGTACAGTGGTAAATAATATAAATGAACATAAATAGAATATATGATGAATGAAATACTTTGAGCTGCGTTAAAATAAAGTAGCCCATATGCGTACTACGTAGGTACAGAGTAGGAGAAAAGCGAACGCGATGGGACTTGAGTGAACGTGAACACTACGTGATGATGTCATTGATATGCAAATTAGCACGTAACAACATCTAGCGACTTTCTAGGTACTGTTTAGTGACTTCTTGTAGGAAATAGTTGGCAACACTTATTATGATGAGTTCCTCACCTTTACTGGTGCCCTGTCAGGTGGGCAGAAAAAGGAGAGACGATTTGTGGATAAAATATGACTAAAAAACTGCCTAAAATTAGCCGAAAATTAAACCTGAGTTCCACTGACTAAATCTTAACTAAAACAAAACAGAAAGAAAAGACTAAAATGTGACTTTAGTCGAAACACAATTTTCAGTATGTGACTAAGACTAAAACTAAAGTAAAAACTTTAAAGTTTTTAAAGTAAAAAATTAACACTGCTACGGTGGCCCATGAGGAACATCTGAAGCAATTTAATGAGTTCTGTCATTTAATGAGTACTGTCAATGTATCCAAAATGCATACACCAATCTTTGCATCCAACCATTTCTCCTGAACAAGGGCTTGGGAGCCAGCAAAGAGCACCAATCAGAGGACACCTTGGATAAGATGCCAGTCCATCACAGGGCACGAGGCAGGGGACACCCTGGACAGGATGCCAATCCATCACAGGGCACATTAGATCAGTTCATCTAATCACATCTATGTAACTATACAAACTATGGAGAACCTAGTACAAATGCATGTAGATAAAGCAAATCAGAGGTGGGATTTGAACCTACAATCCTGACGGTTAAAGTTATTTATTTTACCCATTGTGCAACAGTCCTTCCATAACCCGCTGCCAGTAAATGCCATGTATTTGTGTATACTATTACCTACTGATTTTTCGCTGAGAATTTGAAATTCAGTATTTAAAATGTGAACATATATATGAACATACTGTCTTTCATCAACCTCTACCTGAAAGGACATCAGAACGTGCATCTGCTATCGCTTATCTGTTTCCCAATTTTCCTTTTTTTTTGCAACAAGGGCTGTGGATCCAATCTTTTGGCTTGGTCGTGCTACATTAATTTAAATCAATACTAATTAATTTGGGGTCAATACTATGCCTACATCTCTCTGGAAGAAGTGGCAGAACTTCGAGATTAATGAACTGCTCCGTTCCCCACTAGATCTGTGGGGACGTGCGACTCGGGCACGGCGACTCAGAGACCTGCTCGCTCGTCTGCATCCGCTGTCTCAGTACGGTCGGCTGGGCCACGTCGAAATCAATCAGGGGGCTTTGGCTGTTTTGTTCCTGCCGAGTGACCGTAAACACTGTCAAAAGTGCAACAACATACTTTGCATTGCTGTCTCTGCGCCTCACCCAATTCCAGGTCACAACCTATAATAAACTGCAATTAAAATAGCCCCAGCTGGCTGCGAATAAAATGGTGAATCTGTGTTATGAGTCCTCCTCCCAAATTCAATTTATCGTATATAGCACCTTTCAGAACAGAGTGTTGTGATACATCACAACATCTTTAAGAGAGAATAATGCTAAATGGGGGAAATGAAAGACAATAATACAAGAAATAAATGAGAGAAAGCTAATTGACAATGGAGGGGTGGAATCCAATACTCCCAAGTAGATCTTGGACCTCTAGGGGTCCAAGTTCAAGTGGCTGCCCAACCTTCCCTGGGCATGCTAACATTACTGAAAATGAAAGAGTGAGCTTGCTTGCTAAAAGCAAGTTGTAGACTATGGTCGAGGGAAAAGTCCACCAATGAGGCAGCTCTCCCGTGTAGGGTGGCAGATTGAAGGCTGCACCCACAATGGAAAATGGTCAGAGAAGGACAGACAGATGCATGATGAACAGAAACTCCACGAGTGATAATCAAGTCTAGTGTATTAGCGGTCGACATGCTGTCACCTCGAGCACTTACTCTCGTTGTGGCCGCCCGACCTCCACACAACATTTCAGGCGGCCTTTTTAAGCGGACTTGCTACTGAAGAAAGCTGTCCCTTCGCACTTTTCATTTTCTCTCATTAGGCAGCTGAAACCCTCGCAGATCAGGAAGCGGAGCCTCCGGTGCAGCTTATAATCACCCGATGAGCGAGTGCCGCCCCGTCGATAAGTGTGGAATGTACGATGAGCACAGCGGCTGGCTCCCCGGCTTTACCTCTACCCGGCTCGGCGGCTCCATCCTTCGAGCTTGCAGTGTGCCCCCCCCCCCAGGAAACCCGGTGCCCCACTGCAGTCCCAGGACGTGCTTCCTGATTTCCAGCAGCGTGAGAATGTGGCCCTGCGCTGTGCCTGCTGGGATAGGCTCCAGACTGTGAAGCCGCGTAGGTCATTGGTTATGAAAGATCTACGGGATGACTTGTGAAATGCATACTCACACATGCACCCCACGCTAGATCTGTGATCTCCAGGACACTCCCCTCCCCCCCCCAGCCCTCACCCCGTTCGGCCCCAGCGGCATGATGCACGGTGCAGCTTGCTCGCTGTTCTTTACCTTCGCTGCTGAATGCCCCCCCCCCACAGTTCTGCAAAGTGCCCCCCCCAACACCTGAAGCTCACCTAAAAAAAAAAAAACAACAAAAATAAAACAAACACCTATTGATCCTGGGGTAAATTTAAGATTTTTTTCCCCATCCTGCATTATAAATCAAAA
Organism: Petrocephalus sullivani; assembly: GCA_026780845.1. Taxonomy (NCBI): domain Eukaryota; kingdom Metazoa; phylum Chordata; class Actinopteri; order Osteoglossiformes; family Mormyridae; genus Petrocephalus; species Petrocephalus sullivani. The sequence continues at coordinate 25,617,949 of JAODKM010000126.1, forward strand.
CCCCCTCATTGACAGCAATAAGTGCCCAAACAGCCTGACGTATAATGCATCAGATCTTCACCGTGTTGCGCGCCCCCCCCGATTCCCACCGATGTTATTACTGACCCACCCCCCCACTTCGCAGGCCCCCTCACACGCGTCAGCCCAGAGCTCGCAGCCTGACACGCTCCCCCTCTCTCCATTTACTCTCCCCCAGCTACACCCTTGGCCGTGTCCCACTTCCTTCGGCTTCACTTCACTCCCCCCGGCCTCTGCAATGCACTACCCCCCCACCGATGTCCTCGTGTCCCTGCTGCCTCGTTAACGGCCCGCAAACTCGGCCGCGGGATTGATGAACTCCCGTTTCCGTGGCTGCCGAGTGTGATGCATGTGAAGGAGAGCAGGATTGCATCCGTCCAGCCCGATAAGTCACACACACCCCCACGTAAAGGATTAAAACAGAAGCTGCCAGGCCCCGGAACCAAGGATAAAAAAAATAAAAAACGTATATACCAGTGTGAAAAAATCTATATATAGTCATCCGTCTATCAGTGTATCTCCTAGGATCCAGCTGCCTGTTTCCTCGGACCAGTGTGTTTTTCAGATCCTAGGTGCATCAATTTATTTGTATATATATAAAAAACCACACAGACCCATAAAACCTGACAGCACAGAAAAATCAGAGCAATATGGCTACAAGTACAGATACAAGATATCTTTATTGTCACTGTGTAAGTACAATGGCTGCCACCACTGTGCCCCTGCTATAGCTGCAGCCAGCTATGCTCACGAAGGGACGGCAAACAGAGTAAAGGTTAGGGTTCCACTTTAGCCCAGGGCGGAGCCGCAAACACTCACTTTCCTCCATGCTGACCGCTCTGAGGCTTCCAGGCCCCACGGTGGAGAAGCCAGACTGGCGGCTCACCACACGGAGCCTCATGTGCTCCCCACTGCCTACAACACAGCTCAGATGCCTTTCCTGGGATTGTTCCCAGGGTTACAGGGCTGTGCACCAGTCACCCAGCCAACTGAGGGTCCCATTAGTGCATCGATTGGAATTCCTAGCTACTTACTGAAAAATCATGTTTGCTGGGGAAAAAATTCTTTAACAGATACACCTCATAGTATGACCTTTAACATCGTTGTCTTACCATGTGCCTCTGTTGTTCCTTTGGCAACAATTATTACATCACTTTGTTCCACAGAAAAATAGAAAATAACTTTTGCGATGACAATGCAGAACTGGAATGTGCATTTTCAGGGTCATTAATGCGTTAATCGAATGAAACGCATAAAGTCATTTTATGTTGTAAAGGTTTATATTACAACTTGCTTTCCAAGAGCTGGAGGTGATAATTGGTTTTCAGCACCCTCAAACAAATGGGATTTCATTTAGCAATTGTATTTTTGACAGGTCGACAGACACAAAATCATCACAGATGCAAAGTGTTACAGAAGGCATGTGTGTTTTTCTTCAGTGTGCATGTGTGATTTTATGCGTTTTCCATTGCTGCTTATCCAGTACAGGGACACAGTGAGCCTACACTGGAAAGTACAGGGCACAAGGCAGGGGACACCCTGGATGGGATGCCTGTCCATCACAGGACACTAGGCAGGGGACACCCTGGACGGGATGCCTGTCCATCACAGGGCATGAGGCAGGGGACACCCTGGACGGGATGCCTGTCCATCACAGGGCATGAGGCAGGGGACACCCTGGACGGGATGCCAGCTAATCACAGGGTATGAGGCAGGGAACGCCCTGGATGGGATGCCAGTCCATCACAGGACATGAGGCAAGAGACACCCTGGACAGGATGCCAGTCCATCACAGGGCACAAGGCAGGGGAAACCATGGATGGGATGCCAGTCCATCACAGGGCACGAGGCAGGGGACACCCTGGACGGGATGCCAGTCCATCACAGGACATGAGGCAGGGGACACCATGGGTGGGATGCCTGTCCGTCACAGGGCACGAGGCAGGGGACACCCTGGACGGGATGCCAGTCCATCACAAAACATGAGGCAGAGGATACCATGGATGGGATGCCAGTCCATCACAGGGCACGAGGCAGGGGACACCATGGGTGGGATGCCCGTCCATCACAGGACACAAGGCAGGGGACACCCTGGACGGGATGCCAGTCCATCTCAGGACATGTGGCAGAAGACACCATGGATGGGATGCCAGTCCATCACAGGGCACGAGGCAGGGGACACCAGATAAGGGCTAAGTTATTAAATGAAAAGATAACTGAATTAACTTCAAGAAGCATACTTAATCGAAACACGATAGGTGAATTATTAAAATCTCCACACCCCAAATAATTTTCTTTAAATAAAATTATGATGCAAATGCAACTGTTAATCACACAAAAGTCAAAATTTAAAAACTGACAAGGTAAAGAAATTGTGTCTCTGTGACATTTCGTCTTTGGCATTATTGCTTTATCCACGAAAAATGAAATCTTTTGCTAATCTGTATAGACTTCAAAGAACTGGAGTGTAATTTCATCAAGAGAAATCAGCTTCATATTTAGATTTTACGGCTGCCAGCTCATGAATGTTTAATAGAATTTCATACCTTGTAATATTTGCTTGGGCACCGGGAGATTTTTTTTTTTTTTGCACCCTTCTGTTGTTGATTGGAGCATGCAACGGCATCCGTACAGTCAATAAAAATGATAGAGTAACTTTTATTTTGTAAGCAGTGATCGGTGATATGAATTTCTCCTTTAAATAGAAGAACGAAGCTAGCAATATAAGGGTTTCACTCAGTGATGACTTCAAAGATTCTTTTCATTCACCTCTGCAACCCCCATTTGATGTGACAGAAATAAATGTGCATATAAAATAAATTACCCATAATGCTTTAGAAAACAGAAACTCAAGCTTTGCAATAATTTATGTTCTGACTGGAGAATGTTATAGATTATTAAATTACATTGTGAGTCAACTGCAATAGCTGTGCATTGAGGCTTCCACTAGAAAGCCCCCTCGTGGTGAAGGTATTTTTTATATTTTTTTTTGTCAAAGGTAATTTGTTTACTATCAGTATCACTGAGTCTGCGGTTTGTTTTATAAAGTATAACAGGAATTTAAAAACATACAGCCAGATAAATGCATGTGTTACCCATTAAAGACTTATAAATTGTCAGCCAATCCAAATATAAGAGCAATGGTTTTTATAATGATGCTCCGGCTGGTCTGCATCTTCTGCCCATAGAAAAGCGAACAGATAAGGGCTAAGGAACTAAAGGAAAAGATAAGTATGTGATCTGCTTTATCTGTACTTATTAAAAGAGCGGCATGGTAAATAAATAAACAGTGCTGACTTTGCTGTGTTTGCTGGAGGGAGCGAAATGTGCTGGAACCCTTCAGAGGCCTCTCGGAGGTGCCAGCGAGGGTGCTTCTGACAAGCGAGGAGCTGCACTGCCGTGCTCATTACTACCTTCCTACAGATTCTCACACGTAAAAATAATAATAGAGACAGATCTGTACTGTCCTAGAAATTTGCACCAGTCGCATAACAGCAAGGGATGCATTATTTACTTATTGCCATCTATTTATTATGCTTATCTATACAGACAGACTGCAGTTTGCACGGGAGGCACAGACATGCAGTGAGGCTAATAGTATATGACTGTGTGTGTGCGTGTTTACATTGTGGGGACCACATTTCCCAACAGTCGGATAAAAACCTGACATCCGTTTTTCTTGGTCCCCACAAGGGTAACCTCAGTTCTATTTAAAATCTCTGAATGCAATCAATAAAAATATTAATGTCAAAGGTCTTGCATTGTGTTTGGTTACGCATGGTTAAGGTTAGGGCTGGGTGGGGGTTAAGGTTGTCATAGTTAGGACCCATAGAAATGAATGGAGAGTCCCCAGAAAGACATTAAAACATGCACTGCGTGTGTGTGTGTGTGCCCTGTGATGGAATGACTTCACGTCCAGGATCCAGGATGCACCCTGCCCATCCCCCCAGATGCTGCCACCTCCCCCTCCCCGTACCACACTGCATGGTCCCGCTTGTTCCTGCATTCTATGGTCCGTGCCCTCATTTATACTAAATAATATGCTTTGCAAGTAGCATCAAACACACCCAAACCATCCAAACAATTACATAAACCAGCCCAGTGAATCCGATTCGTGCTACGGATCTAATCAGATGTGCAGGGATCGCTCGCTCCCTGATCTTCAGCACCGGCGTTAAGGTCTCCTACTGGGAGTAAGCAAAAGCATAAAGACCACACTGCAATGAGTAAATACATACATGTGAATACAGCGAACACGACAGGGGTGCGTCCCAAGTAAAGTGCGAAGCTCAGAGCTCACCCACAGAAGCATAAGGATGCTTTTCAACATTTTTTCCGGAAATTTGAAAAAAAAAATAATGCGACAGTTTTTATACAGTAGCATCCCATCCAGAGTGCTCCCTGCCTCGTGCCATCCTCTTCCTGGGACTGCTTCCAGGCTGAGTCCCGCAAATATGTACACAGAAGCACAACCAAACAAACACGGACAAACACACCCACACAGAGTCAAGGGGAAGAGTCCACCCAACCACCTTGGAAGTGTGAGACGACAGTGCTAACTACGGATAATATTAGACTTCACATTTGTATTTCATAAAATAAACAGATAAACAATCTGCACTAAAGTCCAGTACATTTTCAGATTGGTCTCAAAACCTGAAGTTGCTCGTTTAGACCACTAGAGGGGCGGTGTGAGCAATCATACCCATCCACTGGGACTGCCTCATCGAGGGTGATTAGAGGCCGATGTGATTAATCACCCTGATTCACTTCTGTGGAGATCTCAGCCTCGTTTTTCTCCCCGCACTACCACCCTTGGTTTGGCTCTCACAGTCCAAGGTCGTTTATCTGGCCTGTCCGTGGCCCCGTGCCATCCGTCGCTATCGAGAGGCACGCGGCTAATGCCACGCGACGCCATCCGGATTCTGCTTTGCCCTCCTGTTTGCCTGTTTGCTGGGGCCTGTCCCCAGCGGCCCCTCCCATGACAGGTTCGGGACACCACATCGGTATAGGTTCAGGATCAGGATCCACAAAAGCAGCTTAACTTATCTGAAAGGGAAGCAGGCCTACGAGCACCAGCCGCAATAACAACCAGCCAGCCACTCAGCATTCCTCATTACAGCTAACAGATTCTCTCCTTTGATGTGGAATCTTGTTCGTTCTAAATAACGTAATTTGTTTACTCCCATATCTGATCCCAGGCGTCACTGGTTCATACGTTTCCTTTATTGCTGTTGAAAAAGCCTCAAGTTCCTGCAGCTCCAGAGCAATAGCAGCGTTAATATGTGCTAATATGAATCCGCAGAGCTTCACTTTTGTCTTTGACTTCAAATGGATCCAAGAAAGGGATGAAACAAGAGCTGTGAGAATAGCGCAGAACGGCAAAGCGCTCTTAAAGGCTGGCGGATGCTGATTCGCTGATGGCCGGGTTGCCAGGATGGGGCCAGGTTGCCAGCATGGACTGCAATGGAGGTAAATTCCCCCCTGAGCTGAGCGTGAACTATAAAATACAGTAACGAACTGAAAGCGGAACCACTTACCCGTGATACCTGTTTGGAAAAGAACTTTCTTTCCAATAATAATAAAAAAGAAAAGGATTTGTATAAAGGGTAGGACATTTCTCATGCCTGAGCCGCACGTTTCCCGCAGGGAATCGCACAGTCGCACGTTTCCTTCCGCTGTAATTAATTCTCACAAAAGTTAGGCCCCTGCACCCATCACACGCTCCGGTTCCGGCAAATCGGATGGACTGCTGGGCTGATCTGCAATGGCAGGTGCGCTCCAGGGGCCCGCGGGAAGTGGGCAAAGAGGAAAGAGGCACGGCCGTGTTTCCGAGGTGCGTTTGGCGGGCTGCGGGGGGCTCCCGCAGGTGACGGGGGTACGGGACGGGGTGGGGGTCTCTGTTTCGGTAATTATTTTCTTCCCGCCCACTTCAAAGAGTAAGTACATTTTATTTTGGTCGTGTGGGGAGGTTAATTAACGGGAAAGGGCATGCATGCCACGAAGGAAAGTAAAAAAAGGAAAAGGCTTTGTTACCAGACCTCTGCATTGTGCACATGACCAAAACTGAAGACAAAATTGAAAAAAAAAACAATTACAGCCCTTTTTAATAATGTTTTCATTATGAATGCCACTCAGCAGAACTCAGACCCTTCTAGCTACACAGCAGAGACCAGTTCCTGCATTAAGCATCCATACTTCTCACTTTCCTAAATGATAAATTACAAGCTGTGTTATGGTCCATCTAGACTTAACCTAAGTTTGAATTCAGTGCATAAAAAAACACCAATTTAAAATACATGCATATTTCTAAAGCAGTTTCCCTAATGTCACGTGATGTGAAATACTTCAACTTCCCTTATAAGATGAAATTTAATATGATAAAAATGAACAGTGTAGGAATGAGCAGCTTCAGGTCAAAAGATCTGTACTGTAATCCACAACACCCCTTATTATGTCATGAAATAATCAATTAAGAATGATAATTAAGGCCTATGGCCTCAGGGTAGGAGTATAAAGTAATAGGTATCTTCAACGTGAAATCAAGCGTAGGCCGGCGGGTCCTGAGCTGCGCTTTGCACGCGCGTGCGCGATTGTCACTGGAGAGAAGCGCTTTACTGTAAGCTGAAGAATTACAAGATGAATGGGTCTGTTCTGGCTAAACGGATTAGGCTATCGGCAGCAGGCCCAGCCCGCTTCGGGACGCCTTGGCCGGTGCTGAGAACATCGAGCAGATTTAATCTTAGCATAGCCCATTATTGTTTCTAGAGGATATGCACCTTTATCTACATGCATTGCATGTTTATCTACTATAATTCAAAACTATCTAGCTATTCACACTTGGGTTCTTCAAAAGACTATATTACAGTGGTTTTACAAGATCTGCCACATGGGGCCATGCACAGCTGTTTTGGGTTCATTCAATTTGGGTGAATTTGTCTTTGTTCTTGTGTTTTTGTCTTGGGGGTGACATCTCAAGGAGAAGCCTGAACATACAAAAGCATGGCATACTATAAGAAACTCCCCTCTGCATTTTAGACAAAATGAAAGGTTTCTGTTCTAAATTCCAGTGGTTTCCATGATGCTTGCATAATAGGGTCTGCTGACTGTGCGAGCTTAGGTAATGTGCTCCACGTGAATCCAAGAAGGTGGCTGAACAGTCATTATGTGCACAGGTGAGCGGTGAAATCAGTCACCGAAGGGCGTCAGAGACATTGTTTATTTGGACAAGGGGACATTTTGCAGTGTGATATATTAACAATATGATAAAGACGTGCCAATGGAGATGCTACCAGACATGACTGTAGCTGCCTAGAGCAGCTATATGTTGTCAGGTGGGCATCAGAAATGCAATGCAATTTTTTTTTGTGTAGTGCATTTTCACACAACATTGTCTCAAAGCGCTTTACACAATCTCTGCCCACATAAGCGCCCAGTGAGCAAGCCAGAGGCGACAATGGCAAGGAAAAACTCCCTAGTAGGAAGAAACCCTAGGAGGAACCAGAGCCAAAGGGGGAGCCCCTCCTCCCGGGGCCGGCAGAGGAAGCCCTAACCCTAACCAGACCCAAAGAGGGAGCCCATCCTCCAGGGGCCGGCAGAGGAAGCCCTAACC
>JAODKM010000126.1:25625678-25639644 GCA_026780845.1 Petrocephalus sullivani
TCTGGTTAGGGTTAGGGCTCCAGGGGCCGGCAGAGGAAGCCTTAACCCTAACCAGAGCCAAAGGAGGAGCCCATCCTCCAGGGGCCGGCAGAGGAGTCATGCTAGGGAGGGAGAACAAATATACTAATCATTGATTGGTTGTGGTGTTTTTGACTAGAAGCTAAGATAACCATTGAAATGCATTTTTTTCGTCATTTGATTCAAATATCCAGTTAAGTGCAGAAGTGCAGTCAATAAAGTCAAATGATTGGAATTTTGAAAAATGTATTTGCAGTTTTCTGAGGCTTGAGCCTTTATTCAGCAAAAATGAATTGACTGAAAACTCGAAACATATAACTTGGTTGAGATTGCAGTCTTGCTTTACATATCACCTTCATAAATCTTTAGTGCTCTCTTGAATTTCTGGCTGTCCATTTTACACCACAGAGACTCAATATGGTAATTACCTCCATGATTTTCTGCAACTCAAATTAAAGACAGTGTCTACAACTACAAAGGAGTGTCTGTATGTGTAAATCAAAAGCATATGGGGACCTTCTCTGTATAAAACTACTCCCAGACTTTATTACTTAATCTCCTTTTATTCAAACTATGAAGGTATGTTTATTTTCAAATTACTTTGGCATAGAAACAAGCATAGAACATTCACAAAAACGCGGTGCTCTGAATGTGAATTTTAAAAATAAAGCAAATGTTAAACATGGCTTATTCTGAATGGTGTATTGTGACACAATTCCTGTTTTCTGTATGACTGCACACCTCGGTTCTGCTCTGGAAGCATGACTGTGGATAAGGGATAGATAGGGTATTACAAAAGGAAGACGCACAAGGTTATTAGCTGTCCCTGCTACCATCTGACAGCATGAAAGATGCATGAAAATAATTTCACAAATTCATTGTCTTTTTATTACCAGTTCAAAACAGAGTAAAAATTGTGAGTTTGTACAGTGGAAACATTAATCATTAATTGGTTTAATTACTGTATATATTCTTCGTGTGTAGATAGACCAAAAATAGATATTAAATCAGGAAGGTACCCATTAAGTTCACAATATCATTCCATCTTTTACATCTTCGACCTTCCCTGTACAGAATCTATTTTTTCTTTACCAGTTTACTTTAAAGTTTAATTACATTTTTTTTGTTTCGTTTAGCTTTCCAGTTCTGACATGTGACAGAAACATTTATTGTTAAATGCTAGAATTCACCAAACAGGAACCACTGAATACAACATGGCTTTAATAAAAGAGAGGCGGCGAGGGGAGAGCAGATATCGATTTGACACAGCATGAGATAGCAATGGACTGCATTTTTGTACACAGAAGCATGAACACTGCACACAATACTGCAGATTGGTCTTTGCATGTACACAAAGAACAAAGCGCTGTCCCCAGATCTTTCTTATACTGCTCTCACAGATTGTGCGATTACATCATATCACAATAGCGCATTCCCAGATAAAGTGTGGTCAGAAAGACCGTCACTGAAATTATCACCTTGCCAATTAGAGCCCAACGGGACATTGGAATCTGTAAATTCAAATCTGGAAGTTCTTAATATTTTTGCACCTTGTGTTTTTCAGCACATGGCTGACGAGTATGTTCCCCTTTATTGTATAATGAGTGCTGGTAAAGTTTAAGAAAAGGTTATTTTTTTTTTATCATCTCTGCAGGGAAAGCGGTAGCATTTATGAGGCAATGTGAATCAGTACGAGTGAGTCATGCTAGTAGGATAGAAAAGAACAAAAAACAGTATTTCTGGTGTCAGACTAAGTAGTTAGTAAGCAGCGGGCACATGTGAGTAGCCGTGTGCACTTGTGTGTCGCTATGTCGGTGCGATGGATGCTGTGAGGCACAGAGGTGTGAGGCTCGTGTTGTAGGATCGTGGGAAGGACACTTCGCATGCGAAGCTGCCAGCTGGGTCAGTGCTTATAGGAGCACAGTGCCGCTGCCCAGTAGCAGGGGACACGGGGGCCACTGGGGCAGGGGGCCCTGTGCAAAATGTATCAAGGGGACCACCTCCTTCCCCCTACAGTCAGCAAATCTCCCCAGTGCCCCCCCCCACCTGCTGTGAGACCCCTCCCCTGCCCTTATCGCTGCCAGCCCCTGTGCCCCCCAGCCCACCTGACAGGTGCGTGCGGCTCCAAGGGACCCAGGTGTTGTTACCCACAGTCGCGGTTCTTCGTAAAAACACGCGTTGCGTCACACAGCTTTTATAAAACTTCATGCCAAGGGTGACTGATTCCTTTCAGAGAATGACTGCAGACCTGGGGCACGTCACTGACGTGTTTATTGCAGATTCATGTCTGAGATGGAAGGCTGGGATGCAGGCATTGGGACGGGCTGTCAGGGTGATTTTAAGACAGTCATGTATGACGGATGTCTTCCGTATGGCTGTTTATTGTATGGCCAAGTGTACAGGCGTGACAACGTGGTGCTTGAGTCATCCTCGCTGTGATGAGCAGGCGAATTGCTCTGGCGTCAAGCAGAATGGATAATCTGAGTCACCCAGACTGGGACCGAAGTGCTCCTCCTGTGGTTATAAAGTATACAACACTGAGATCATGTGTGACTAATAAATATAAACGTGCAACATGCACAGATAAGTGGTGGGCAGCCTAAACGTACTACTCTAAGAGATGGTCTAGTGAATGTTTGTACTGGCAGTGTAAAGGAGGCACTCAAAGGGGAAGAATCAGAGGGAGGACAGCTCACCCAGATGGAGGTCTGCTCACCCAGATGGAGGTCTGCTCATCCAGGTGGAGGTCTGCTCACCTAGACAGGGAGGGACATGGCTACAGGTGAGAAGGGAATGGGATCATCTGTCACCAAATCGAGTGTCACCCCCTCCAGCCAACAGGGTGGTCAACTGTCCGCCAAGACTTCTGACACAATTCAAACCCAGTTGCCCACCCAACATCCCAAAATTCCCACCCAGGCATGGCGTCCTGTAATGCCACTGTTTGAACTTTATGCTGGGTGTCATTGCATTGATATTACAGGTAATGTGTTACAAGTCGTTTGGCTGATTTCGGCACCTGGCGTGTCCCCTGGGACGAGGATGGATTAAAGAATGGAATGATAGAATTATCTTTTGTTTTTGAATGTGAATATGCTCTGGGCTCCTGTATAAGATTCAGAACGTCAGTGTAATATCAGAAAAAAAATAAGAATAAAATAACATCTTGAATTACATTTCGATTATACTGTCAGGCAGCATTTTCATATTCAGATTTGAGGGTAGGTGATATTACAGTCCTGCGGTTCAGTCACGGTGGCTCAGTAGGCAGCACCATGGCCCCCAGCACTCTGGGTTTGATTCAGGAGGGTAACATGCTCTCTGTTAACTGACAAGGAAACACTGGGTTTTTTCACATGTGGGAGAGGAGCTAAAACAGTCTGGCAATGTAAGCCTGCTGCCTGAACGCGAACAGAAGCAACTCAACGCCACAGTAATCGATTCCTGGTCCATAATGCCCTTCATGATGTCACGACAGAAATGCGTGGTAGCATGCGCAGAGCAGAATTCAGGCGTTACCTGATCTGGTATTTATGAATAATAAAAAGGAAGTCATTCCTTGAAATGCCGGGTGGAGTAGAAATGTAAAGTGTGACAGCTGTTTTTCTGCAAAAGTTTTGTGTCCACACGCAAACTTGTAAGGCTGCCGCTGAGAACTCTGGTATAATGTTGTGCTGGAAATTGTAAATGTAAAAGTAGGAAGGATTGTGCTTGCTCAATAGTAAACAAAAGCACAACCAGGGAAATGAAGGAGAAATCGCTTATTGAACTGAACGTGCTTAAATGCGCCATCACTTTGGCAAGCCACATTAAGAAAGCAATTTACTTACTTCTAATGAAAAGGAGGCTTCAACAGTCCACCAGGTATTATACGTAGTTGTATAAATTATACAGATAATGTCCTGCCTGGTTTAATGCACTGTTCTGAAAACACCATGTCCCCGTGTTCTCGATGCTATGGAGTGCCAAGCCCACTCGGGCGATAATTAGCAGGGGCACTTTCAATATGTAATTAACTTGGCAGCGTCATGACGTTAATTGTACTGATTATCGCCTTTAACGAGACAGGCGGACGTGTGCACCTTGACACATTCCCTGTCGCTTTCCTCTGTACCTGTGAAGATTATTACTCTTTGTGTTGTGCTCACAACAGTAGTGCTTTTGAGTAGATTGTGGCTCTGGATACACTTACTGGAAATGTCCATGATCTTGCACAGGTAATCCTTCCAACCAAGCAGCATTTCACTTACTTTCCCTTTATCTCATGCTACTCCGGCTTCATCCAAAAACATGCGGTTTAGGTGCACTGGCGTCTCAGCATAGCCTCCTGGGTGTGTGTGCGGGGGCAGGCCCTGCCATCCCTTCTAGAGTCCTTGCCTGTGCTTCCTACCAGCCCGAGACACTTATTGTACGGACTGACTGATCGTAAAAGATGGATGGATAGATTATGCTGATTTGTGGCTTATTCTGCTTTTGTCATCTGTTTTGTACTTTGAGTCCTTGAAAAAGGCCGTGCTGTAATATTCTTCAGAAAGATGTTTAACCTGAATTAATTCGTTATAGAAAATATGGAGTGTAAATCAGCCTAGCAGGGCAGTCAGTAGCAGTGTTCATTCTGAGAGGGTCATTTCTACACCTTCCCTTGCTTACCGGCGTTATGGCTCAAGTGCCAGACAGCTGGACAGTATTTCAGCGTAGGCTGCCGCCCATAATGCCTCGGGTACTTAGCAGAAGGTCAGTAGTATGGATTGCTGTCTTTACTCGCACTTTCCCTGCCCATTTTGGATAGTCTCAGTCCCGACCACACTTCTGTCTGCTTGAGCTAGTCTTTAGTCTCTCTGGCATCCAAGTCGCTCCCTTTCTTCAGTCACTTGGTTTTTCTGCCTTAGTTCAAGGCTATTGTATTCTTACAGAGTGTGATAATAAATACGTATAATCGTATTTACGTATTACGTATAATCGCTCACGTGTGCTGACCTGTAGCCTCCTTCCCCAGCACCAGGTGTCACCCCACATTTTGAAATCACAGTCAGTTAGGTACCTTTAGTTTTACCAGTTTTGCAGCTTTTCTCTTTTGTTATGGCAGGGGGTGGCATGGTGGTGCTGTGGCCAGCACTGCTGCCTCACAGTCCTGGGACCATGCCTCACAGCAGGGCTTCCACCATGTGTGTGGAATTTGCATGTTCTCACCATGTGATCAAGGGGTTTTGCTTGTAGGTGTGCATGCATGAGTGAATGGTGTGTGACTGTGCCCTGCAATGGGTTGGTGCCCTATAGTGGGTTGTTCCCTGTCTTGTGCAGATAGGTTGGGGATCAGAGTTGGGTAATCCAGGTCCAAAGAGTAACAATCCAGATCAGGATTTTTTTGTGGAGCACTCTCTGAGACTCTCAATACTTAACTGTTTGGTTGAAACAAAATCCTGATCTGGATTTTTACTCTTTGGACCTGGATTACTCAACTCTGCTCCGGATCCCCGTGACCCCGAATAGGACAAGCAGTATCAGAAGACAGATGGACATTGTTATGCCTTATAAAAAGGGTTGCTACCTTTGGCCAGTTGGCTGGCATGAGATTTTCAACTCGAGACAAGTCTGCGCACAAATGTACATGTATGTAAGAGTTTTATTACCTTGTAAATAGTTTGCGTGGTTTGCAAACTGCTTTTTGGAAAATGTGAAAAATCACAAAACAATGAAACATGCCAAAATGAACAATTGGACATTGTCATATATCAGTGGTTTGCTCAAAGACGAAGCCACCTATGCATATATTTGTTTATTTTTGCTTGCTTCTGTTTTGTAATTTTCTCTTAAAATTCTATTATGTTTTAATATATTAATAAATTTTGTTAATGCTATATTTTGTTAATAAGGTTTTGTTTTGTAATTAAATTTGCTAAACTAAACTACAGTATATCATTTTTAAAGCAGCTGTTCCGCCTTTTCCCTTTCCCATCATGGCCTCGGGCCTGACTCCTGGTGGATAATCGAGGTTTTACTGTATTTCGTTTTAACGTACTTTACCGAACACTTCATCGTGCCAATACATCAATGTGTCACATGGTGTATAAGAAAAGGAGTAACAGAATAATTATTCCCTGACTTGGCTCCTGGGATAGGCTGGATGGGAATAGCGGGGATTGCAAATAGATGGATGGATAGATGAATGGATGGGTGGAAAATAGAATAATCTACCTCTTTCTCTCTGCAACTTTGTTCACTTTGAGTGTTTTCGCCTGAGGTGCTCTGCATCGTTTCTGCAGAAATACAACAAATTCGAGAGATGCACACAATTAACACCCAGGCCCAGAACGTGTAGAGATGCTTAATGGACCAGGGAACGAGATCTATTGTGGTGTCAAAGTGGCTGTGAGGTCTATTACACAGATGAAGGCTTAAATGAAGACAACGTCGGGTGACATTGCAAAGAAAATCATTCAAGGGGTGAAGGATTTTTTTTTGCATTCACGCTGAAACTGCAAATGCTTCCTAAAGTAAATATTTATGCCGGATTTACAGAGCAGTCTTAAAGTGAGCCAGCAGTAGGATTCATATCAGCATGAGCCTTTGGGTACCTCTGGGAGCGGGGAACGGCTGCACATATAGGAGAGGGGGATGCAGTTAAGGGGGCCGGGAGTGGTTAGCCGTTAGCACAGACACATGAGAAGGAGGTTGGAAATTTTCAAGTCCTGAGTTGTCCGGAACACAGCAACATTGTGATGTGAAATACTACTAATAACGAATGATATATGGAAGATGCCCTTTTTTCGTTCAGATAATCCATGGGCAGAACATCAGCAGCTCCGTGCATTTCCACCAGTCAGATGGTGGTGATACAGCCAGCTTGGTTTGGTCATGTTCTCGGCCCTGTGAGTAAGCAAGGCCTTGTCAGTGCGGATACAGCTCAGGAATGGTTTGCATACTGGTTACATACTGGACTACGTCTCTTCACGGTACGGCTTGGATAATTTACAATGGAGAACTGCCAGATCATGGTACGGCCGGGGTGCACCTCAGGTACAGCTTCGGGTATGGCTTGGGTACAGCTTGGTCCCTGATGGCAGTGGAAAAGTGCCAACAGAGGACCCTGAGGGGTTTTTATAGGATACCTGCTACATTATGACTAAATGTATCATTTTCCTCCATATAGTCCTGTTTGAAAGTTACTTTTGGTATTATCAAGTTAAAGATTTGTAACAGAAACTCAGTAGTAATTGCCTAATTTAGCAGTAAATTAGGGTACAGCTCATGAGAGCTCACGACTCGAGAGTAAGGCCTGTTTGAAGAACAGAGATTATTGCTTGCTGATGCACCCAGATGGTGAGTACTTTTACCCTGCCACTTCAAGTATGTGAGCTCTAAGTGCCGTGCTTGTTGTACTCTGCGTTTCAGTTTGTTATGAGTTATTTGTTGGCTTCGTGTCTGATCTTAAAAGCCAGCATGGAGATAGCATGGGAAATTAGAAAGACAACAGGACAGGTTGTAATTTGTGTTCCTACCCATATTTTGATTTATCCTGAATTCTACTTTTCCCCAGTCCTCTGCAGCACCACAAGATCATGGTGCTGGTGACTCCCAGATGTACCTGTGTTTTTTGGCAACAGATAACAGGAATGGACACACGCGAGAGACTAGTCATGGCGTGGGGCCTGCTCTGCTGTGCGGCTGCTCGCAGCGAGTGCACTGCATTCCCCTGCCAAGCTGTCCGCCGCTCGCGCGTAGCCCCTAACGCGTAGCATGGGGGGCTGTGTCATCTGACACACCTCGCAGAAGTAGCTAGCATTGGAAGCACGATACCTATAAGGTTTTCTTCAGGTTTTCTCCAAACTGACCTTTAGATGAAACCCCTTTATATGGATTTAGTTTTAGGTCATGTAGGCTGACATTTTGTAATTGAGGTTAAGCACAATTACATAGCCTCCCCCAGAATTTCATCCTACACAGTGTGCCTGTGTCTTTGTATTATATTGTGATTAGGGCTATGGTCATATTGGATAAGGTTTATCTATATTGGATACTGAATAAGCTAAAATGGATAACAGTCATGTTTATTTCCCCTAAAATAGTGTGCAGCTGTAAGTGTCCCGTACAGAGAATCCCAGGCCCCACACCCTCTGCCCCCTCTGCGCAACTCCAAGGTCAACACAACCACACACTACCCCGCCATTTGGGAACGGGACAGAAATTTGGCTATGGTTTTCTCAGAGTGGCATGGAGAGCAGCGCCATGTAAAGTCACTCGTGTAATAAGGTTGGAGCCCAGCTTTGTAATAGGAGCTCCATTGTGTTTCAGCTGCTGCCTTTCAGCACAAATCACAGCCTTGGCAAACAATGCCAGTGCTTTATATGTGTACATGTGTTGGGGCTCGCTTGGCATCTCGAAACTGCTCAGTTTGAAAGGCATTTAATGTGGGGCAGGTGCACAAATCCAGGATAGTGGTGATTTTGCATCAATATCGTAGAAGTAGAAGTGATTTATACCTTGAAAATTGCTTCCTGAAAGCTGCATGTTCTCTGTCTAGGATACAGACAACTGGTGGCGATGTGATCTAAAGATCAAAATGACAGCGTGACATCTGGACACTCCCTCGTTTCTAGTCCCCCCCCCCCGCTACTGGAATCAGATGCTCAGAATGAACCCATGCGAGTGTCTGAGACCATTAGCTTCTCTAAAGGTGTTACAGCAATGGTGGGTGAGCATTACGTACACATGCATGTATACAAATCCGAGCCTTGGTTACAGCGCTATGTTCTGCTGTGTTATTGGCATTCACAGAGTGAGTCAGAGGCCACAGGTGACACAGATGTCAGCTGTCATGTGGTTTCAGCTCAGTCTGTCATGACCCAAAGATGCTTTTCCACTGCCACCAAAAACTGATCCGCATCGATATGCATGGCTTATCTGAAGGTAAAAAGCCCATATTCTTTATATTATTCATTATTAGTTTTATTGCACATCGCAATATATTGGTGCATTCCCAATAACTCAGAACTTGAGAATTTCCAACCTTCTACTTGAAAAAGTACTGTAGAACGGCTGAATGGATTCGCAATGCAAATTCACACTAGCTAATGCTCATTCTGCTAGCGTTTTTGATGCTAACATAAGATGGCGACTGTCACCAATGTGCTAGCAGAAATTAGCAATTAGTAAATCGTGATGTACACCGAGCGACTCTTTGGTGCGTCTCTTTGGTTTTAGGTCACTGTCACTCTCCAAACCCGGTAACGCTATTACCGAGCCAACCTTCCAGCGGATAAAAATGGAAGCGAGCTAGAACCGCTCTCTAACTAGTGTCTCTTGACGTACAGCTCGGGTTCAGGTGGGTTCCTGTATGCCAGTGGAAAAGCAACGCGAGCTGGAACCGAGCTGTAACTAGGGTCTCTTCACGTACAGCTCGGGTATAGCTTGATTCCTGCACGCCAGTGGAAAAGTGCCATTACTGTGATCCCCCACCCCACTGGGACCTTCTAGGTTAGTGTGAGAGAGCCGTTACTCGGTAAGCTAACAGC
The DNA here is from genome assembly GCA_026780845.1 of Petrocephalus sullivani. NCBI lineage: Eukaryota > Metazoa > Chordata > Actinopteri > Osteoglossiformes > Mormyridae > Petrocephalus > Petrocephalus sullivani. The sequence continues at coordinate 25,635,209 of JAODKM010000126.1, forward strand.
ACCCAGGTAGGACTCAAATATCACTGCCTGTTCTACTGTGACTGGCCATCAGGGGCAGTGTTTGCTCGTCAGCACGCCCTCGCTTTGCGATGTGGAGAGGGTGCATGCTGCCTGTACAGTTATACTAATGCATGCTATCTGTCAGCGCTACGTACCTGGCCTGGGATCCCAGCAGCATTCCTGGCTGGAAAGGCCTTTGATCATGGGTACTGGGCCTTAAAAAACATTTGCTTTTTGCTACAGACCAAATGCGTGAGGCTGCATGCTGAGTGTGCCTCTTATAGGAAGGAAAAAGAAAAGGTGTGCGATTGCTTTGTGGAAATTAGTATCAAATACGGATGGATTTTGGACTTTTTGTACTTAGATAATGGCATTTGCACGTGCAAAGGAGGATGTGTACTTTAGTGTTTTTTTTACTGCTTTCCTGAAGTACAGTCAGTGAAATTACTCTTGCAGGTCTAGGAAATAAATGTCCCCTGTTCAGCAATCATTAACAATTACTGCAGCATACACTTTGGATGGGGTCTTCATTATATAAAATTCACTTTGAGAAATGCTTCAATTTAGGGCTCAGAGAAAAACGGATCCCGTTTCTAACTCCAGCACCTGTAATTTAAGTCTCATCTCCTGGACACATCTGTTAGCCGACGCTAGGATCTGATTTTAAAAAGCGTAAATGGAAATGATGAAAATATATCCAACAAAACAATGCTATTAAGCAATTTCCGCGTGCAGAGAGCAAAGCACATCCATCTCGGTGTTCCCCGTGCTGCTCAGCTATTTTGTTCCTGCTCATTTCGTTAATTTGGTTTTTTTAACCTCATTTTGGCAGGCGCTACCTCCCAGCCTCCACTACAATGCGGACAGGGATCAGGGACAACTGCAGCAGCTGGAGTCTCTCAGCGATGTGTTCTTCAGTATACCTGCAGGTGGCGCAGTGCCTAAGGATCTGCAGCCCAGTGCAAATCAGCTTAATTAACCATAGAACACCACACAGAATAATGCATTAATGTCATCTAAGCTTCTGCTAATATACTAGTAAGAGTGAGAGTGACCCCGTAGCCTAGGTGGGGGACACCTTTCTCCAAGCAGCAGACAAATGCTCCCCGGTTAATCCGCATATGTCGCCGCAGGACACGTCATGCCGCATGCCACCGCAAATCCGCTTTCCTTATTTTTTCCAAACGTGGTGGGGCTTTTATTGCTTTGATTTATAGATATTATTGCCTTTAATAATTTATCGCTGCAATCGCACCCTGCTTCTCACAAAAGGCCTTGAAAATACTCTGTGGGTAGTAGCACTCTATCTTGACCGCTAGGATTGCAACTGAGAGCCATATGATACTTACAGTGACCCCCCCCCTCCCCACAGACACACACACCCAACGCACCCTGGATGTGTTTCATATTTCGTTGTGTCACGACTTGAAATTCTGATGCATTTAAATTGGATTTTTGTCTTTGGCTTGCAGGCTGCATTTAACAGTTCAGGAAGGAAAGAGGATTTTTAATGGTTGCCCTGGTTAGGTAAGCATTCATCACAGATCCCTAGTATTGTTTGGTAGACCCTTGGCACTATGGCTTCTACTGTTTTCGAATGGCTTAGCACACTTAGATTGCACACCCTATTTTGACGAAATTGTTCTAACCTTTTCAAATGGGATGAAGATTTTTGGTAGAGAGCAATCTCCACCTCTTTCTGCTGATTCTAAAGTAGACTCTAGTGGGTTTTTAAGCTAGTTCAGTGTACAGGTCATCATCGCCTCGAAAGGTCAATCATTTTGCGAACCCATTTACAGATGGATGTATGTTTTTCTCAGGGATATAACTGCACTTAACTGCCATCACCGCACAGTGGTGCTAACACAGCCACCAAGATTTAAGAGTAGAAGCACAGCTACCTGGGCGATTAGCTATGATGCCTTTATGATTGCCCTAAGGAAGCTTCCCATTTCATTGGGTGACAGGATCCTTTGCTACATTTTTAGGGGCTAAGATTTTATGCTGGCTTCCTCCTCTGAAAAGGCTTACTTACGGTTTCATAGGCAGGTCGGCTTTTAGATGACCTGAGCAACTGCTGACATCAATAGGCCTCAGTGCGTCCCCTCACTAATGCCATTCTTACCCATTTGCTTAGCTGCAAGCAGATGTCTTTTAAATCTGTCGCTGCCCTTTTCCGATCGGTTCATTTCCACATTATCCCCAGGCTGTTTTCAAAGCACCTTGGTCTTGGATATGGAAATACATTTACTTTGAATTCAGTACCAAACTGAGACTGTTACATTTAATGTGAAATAATGCAAATAACTTTCACTCCAAATTCAAATATAAACTTCATGTAATTTGTGCATATTCCAAAGCAATCCAAATGCAGCTGACCTTATCTAAAAGCGTCCCGGCATATCCAAGGGGATAAATTTTGCCAAAGGATGAACTCTTACTTGGTGAAGTCTTATTTTTTGTTTTGCTTATTTTAGTAGGTTGTGAACAGATGAGAAAAAGATCACATAAACGCATTAGAATGTCAGGCTTAGCTGAAAAATGTGAAATTCCAAGGGGGCGAGTATTCGCTTTCCTTCAATTTTCTGATTGATTGCACAAAAAGAATTGATATGAATTTCTTTGTTTTCCAGGCAGGACACTTCTTCAGTTCAGGATGCAGCTCTGATAGATACAGCAGAGCCACACTATAAACAAAACTACCCATTTAACAAATGCCGATGCACAGTGGGTCTGGAGAAAGCGTCGGCTCCCTTGGCTTCATGGTAGTGATGCTGCCTTGCTGGTCACAGACCCTGGTAAGGAACTGCTGTCACTTACATGTTACTGCATTTGATGATGATTTAGAACACTGTTTCCCACAGACAATCCATGTTTTTGCTCCCTCTCAGGTCCTGGTAGGGAGCTGGGAGATAGCAAAAATGTGGACTGTCTGGCAGGCAGCTGGGAGGCAGCAAAAATGTGGACTGTCTGGCAGCTAGCTTGGAAGCAGCAAAAATATGGAGTGTCTGGGAAGGAGCAAAAATGTGGATTGTCTGGCAGGCAGCTGGGAGGCAGCAAAAACATAGACCAGCTGTGGGTCCCTGAGGACTAGTTTGGGGAACAATGAGCTACATCCTGCTATGAATCTGAGTTTAATTAAGCAGATGCTCTGCTGGGTGAGACTTGCAGACATTTCTGTTTTATAAACATTCTTGTGCTTCTGAGTTTCCGCACTTTGGATTAATTGCATCCAAATGGCCGTCAGCAGAATGTCACCCTAAGTATGTGTCTTTGTGTGTGGTGGAATTGATGGCGAGTGATTCTAGCATTTGTAATTTAGTTGAAAAATTGAGTCCGGGATTTTATAGCCACCTGCTGCTTGCATCTTCTGAAAATTCATCAGCATGTTGCAACACTGAATGGCTTGACCCTAGAAACGGCTTCAATTTCCCAGAAGGGGAATTCATGAAATACCCTTAAAATAAGCACTTAGGTTGAAGAGTTGCAAAAATATCTAGCAGGTAACAAGCTATTTGGTGAGCAGCAGCCACACACTGCTGTATACCCTTTACAGAAGGGTAGCAATCAAATAATGTAACAACAGAACAGTAACAGTAAGCTAAAAGCTCTTATCTACAAAACCACTTCCTTGGTGAGCATTTTCAGAATGTATTCTCTAAAACCAGCAGTTGCAACAAGTGTGTAAGTTTCAAGAGGACCTCAATGGTATAGTATTGTGTGGTTGTTAGGCACGGCACCTGGTCGTGATGCTCTTCCCGCCATTATCCCTGGATTTAGGGGGAGCAAGGCATGCTTGTTGGGATGTAAATATGGTGAAGAAGCAGACAGGGATCCAGCACCATGAAAAGATCGGCATCATTAAGAAGGAGATGTTGAGTACAAAACACATCAGATCGTCACGCTCTCCAGTGTTTCTGACACTGGTTTGCGAGGCAGTGTGGCGCTCTCCCGTGTTTCTGACACTGGTTTGCGAGGCAGTATGACGCTCTCCAGTGTTTCTGACACTGGTTTGCGAGGCAGTGTGGCGCTCTCCAGTGTTTCTGACACTGGTTTGCGAGGCAGTGTGACCCTCTCCAGTGTTTCTGACACTAGTTTGCGAGGAAGTGTGGCGCTCTCCCGTGTTTCTGACACTGGTTTGCGAGGCAGTATGGCGCTCTCCAGTGTTTCTGACACTGGTTTGCGAGGCAGTGTGGTGCTCTCCAGTGTTTCTGACACTGGTTTGCGAGGCAGTATGGCACTCTCCCGTGTTTCTGACACTGGTTTGCGAGGCAGTATGGCCCTCTCCCGTGTTTCTGACACTGGTTTGCGAGGCAGTGTGGCGCTCTCCAGTGTTTCTGACACTGGTTTGCGAGGCAGTATGTGTCATGCCCAGCCCGTGGATCCTCCTGTGTGCCACGCCCCCTCGTTCCCCTCGTGCAGATCCTCCCGTCCTC
>JAODKM010000126.1:25657631-25668466 GCA_026780845.1 Petrocephalus sullivani
CTGGAGGCTTCACACCTGGCTGAGAGGTAAAGGAAAGCTGGAAAATCAGCAGGGCTCGGCCCTTGAGGACCGTGATTCGAATAGCTCTGAACTAGAGGATGTGGGACCAATATCTCACTGGTTTGTCTGACATCTGACACAAGATCTGATTGGTTACCTCTCTGAACCCATCATTTTTCATTCTTCCCTCAGAACATGTTTGTGTAAGTAAAACTCCCATGACCGAGGAAAAGGGGGGGGCGGTCCTCAAATGGCGATTGGGCACTGCCAGCAATAACCAAGCCTTACCCATGCTGACAAGCAGGCTGCATCACTACCATCTGACTGGTAAAAATTCACGGAGATACCAGTGTTCTGTTTCGATATGCATGGATTATCCAAAGGAAATATAATCAGAATCAGAATCAGAATCAGAAAGAGTTTTATTGCCAAGTACGCTTGTACGTACAAGGAATTTGTTTTAGTGACAGAGCACTACAAAAACAAAAACAAATGACAAGACAAAAACAGCACGACACATAAATAAATATCTGAAATCTGTACATACAGTATATTGCACAGTGGTAATTGTACACAATATTGCACATATATTTATCGACAGTTAGGATGATGTTTAACTGTTAAGGAGGTAGATTGCCTGGGGGAAAAAACTGTTCTAGAGTTTTGTCCTGGTGTTCGGTGCTCTTGACGTTTGATGCTAACATAACATGGCGATTCTCATAGATGTTCTAGCAGAATTTAGCACTAAGTAAATCATTATGTATACCATGTGAATAGTAAATAAGTGTTTCTTTGGTTTTACATCTCTGGCATCGACTTCCCCGAGCCGACCATTCTACAGTTCTTTAAGTAGTGTCTCCTTATGGTAGGGGTTGGGTATGGCCCGATTCTCCTGTGTCAGTGGAAAAGCACCAAAAGACATATTGCGTCTCAGAATCAGAGTTTGTGCCTGGCCTTTGTTATGACCCACATCACTTCATGAGGGCTGCTGTCCCAAGAGCCTTCAGATGGCGTCGTCATGTCAGTGTTGAGTATCAGAAAATCATTGTGTTCTTGCCCGAAAAGGCATTTAATCCCAGGTGAGTGAAGTTAGTGAAGTCATAAGAAGATCAAACTGAGCATCCCACCTATATTGCGTTGCACATTTGTTAATAAATGTCACCCATTTAAAAATATATCTTAGCACAAAAGAGCTATAGATGACATGAAAGATCAGGCCTTCCGTTCTGATACTGGAGTCATATTACTCTGGGTCTCTTGAAAATGTATTCCTCTGTTATAATCTCAGGATCTGTAAATGGATTTTTCCTTTAAAATGTTCGAATATTGTCCATTGAAAAAGAGGATTATGGTGTTTAATCTTGGGAGAAATTGTCACCAGTTAATGTATCGTGTCATTTGGCCTCGACTGAACACATCAGTGACGGCGGCAATGAGGCCACTTTGCTTTCAATAGGTGGAGTCGGACTGAGGGAGCCAAGCAGGCTGCTGTAAAATGTGCTCCTACATCGTATGTCGTTTTGCAAAGCCCGTGCGATCATGCTTCAGCATCCTGTGACTGAAGCTCATTATCCTAAACTAACTGTGGCAATTCTTAGGCCACAGAGTACAGAATATAACAAAGGGAAAGGGTGCTGGTCAGTGACATCACTTCCTGTAGGAGCCAGATTTCAGCCGCACAAGTTCAAACATACAAATGGACTGAAAACATTGATTAACATATAGGAACCGTACTGGGAGAATAAGAATATTATTGAGATATTTAAGTGTAGGCAATGTGTTGAGGTTATGTGTCCAAAGTTGACTGTGCCCAAACCTAAAATTTTCGAATAATATAGTGGATGTATGACATAAACATATCTTAAACATTAAAATACTAAATCTAAATCTTTGCACAGTCTAAGAGTAAATGAGTATTTTTATACTGAATACAAGAAGCACACTTGAATATTAATGTACAGACCTGCTCTTTATGACGAACGAGCAATTTGTAATGCATGAAAGCGGCCCTGTGTTTAGGCTATTAAATGTTTATCACAGACACTGGAAAAGCTGAGCACGCCCTTAGGCTTTTTTTTAAGGTCTACTGTGACGAGTGAGAAGTGAGGAGGGAGAAGCTACAGGCAACCTAGACATGGGACCCTCGCTGGCCACATCATATGTTTTTTTGCACGGAAGACTGCAAATGGATGCAGAGTGCCCCAAATGTCCTGCAATTGGGCTCCATTCATTCAAGTTAATGCCACCTCTTACATACCTGTAGTTATGTTTATTATATACATCATACAATGTTCTGTGTTCTTCTAGTGGAGTGCTGTAGTGTGGAGCACAGAACTGTAGCATTTCCAATTGGATAAAGCAGCTATTTTTACCCTGTATATCTAAAAGCTGCCAGCATCCAAAAGCCACCCTATCTGCCTGAATCTTAAATATTCTGCAGCTATATTTTTCATATTTGTGCTTGCCAGCTATGAAGTTTCAGACTTAAATGTTGCATGTTTTACTCTAAAGTTAAAGGACACAGGACTTCTATCTACTACTATCGTCACTGTCCAATGGAATGCATGTATCTCCAAAAAGTAATTATTTCAGGAGCTTAAAAAAATGAATTTCATATGTATTGCATATCTTAATTATGTACTGCACATTTTATAATAGTTACATTATTTATAATGTTTCTGTGATTCAGTCTATCCATTCAGCTTCCATTATGCAGTACAGGTTCTCACTGAGCCCGGAGTTCATTCTTGGAAGCTCACATTAACACATAAGGACACCTGTCCGTTTCAGGGCAGAGATACACATGCAGATGCCACACAAAGAGCAGGAACAGGGACAGTGCCGCTGAAGAACACTGTGTCTTCTTCCAGGACACAGCAGAACATCCAAGTACCTGCAATGATTTCCTGTAATCATCAGCTTGTCCATTAGGAGATCCTCTTTGGCTAATTGGACAATGCAATTTTTTGGACCGGCGCTCGTGTTTCCATTATGCTCATTGCGATCCATTTGCCATGTAGCTATTTAGAATAAATCGACTTATCCCTCCCTGTAAAATAGGTTCAGTTCATCTTGGCTGCTACAACAGCTTCATTATTATCCAATCTGACTGGTAAATTATTATATTGTAGCTACATAGATCAAAGCTACGGCCCACCTGATACACTCAAATGGTGACAGCTTCCTGCTCTCCAGCCCTTGTTTTGCGCACACCTCATCTAAGGTAAGACAAACGATAACAATTAATGGAAGTGCCGGAGCCGATCTGACTTCAGTCCCTGCTGCATTTTCGGCATGCACCACCCATGCCTGAAGCACAACCAAATACACCAAGGGCTTCTTTTTAACCCGGTAATAAATGCCTCATCGGTGTATTTGTTGTTGTCGACTTTTCCATATATAGATAAAGAGTAAGGTTTCCCCAGATGGACATTTAGGGTGATATATCTGCTGGAGCTTCCCGCTCGCAGGCTGACAGCGTCCTCGGCCGAGATGGGCAGCAGGGGGCCACGGTGGGGGGAGATGGTCTTTTCAGCAGAATTGGGTATTTGTGCTACTGCAGAATTTCATCCACTTTTCCTTACTGTCAGAAAAAAAAAACGCATTCTTTTTCGTGTGCAGAGTCTGATCCCCAAGGCCGCATGTGTGCCAGGTAGGTCCTGTCTGCCACGGCAAACATGTGACGGCTGTGAGGGCGCCAGGGCGGCGGCTGTTAGGTGTGCTGACCGCAACGCCGACACGCCGCTCAGACACTCCAGTCCAATTTACTAGTGTAATGTAGCGTCTGGAAGGCAATTATTCAACCAGGATAATTGTGCGCGACCCCACAGCACAGTCTCACTTGGATGTGCTTTCCGACGAGAGACGTGTTATGCTTGTCAGATTCATTTATCATGGACTTTTATCGAGCTTTTCATCTTGAGAAATTTGCAGTGGGATGTGTAATAAACTGTGCAGTGGCCGAAGTGGACCGGGCATCGTCCTTGAAGGCTCCAATGAATTTCAGCCTAAAGCCTTTCGGTCGCAGCCCAAGGCCTTCCTTGGGCAGACCAGACTGGTCACGAGCCTCTCCACTGGGTCCGGTCCTCAGCCCCAGCTGTGTCCCGGTGTTACAGAGAGGCAGCTGGAGCCACCTGACATAATGACAGTCCCACTTCCTTGATGGTCTGATATTCAGCTGCCTCTCCTACATCCTTGACTAAAATAACATGAACTGTGACGTCAGTGTCCCATGTGCGCAAACTGCTTTGCAGGATATTGACATGCTACAAAAAGTCCATAGGCTCCGGCGATGTTAAAGAAACCCTCTGTATATGCTGAGTTGTGGAATCTCGAGGAGAAGCAGTGACAATTACTCTATTTACTATGGACAGATTTCTTAATATTTTTAAGATCCCAAACAAGCATCAGCTGTAAAAAATAGGGTGGACAGTATGAATCTCTGCAGGTATTGGGATGGGGGGGGTGCTTGGGTGTAAAAAAAAAAAAAATCTTGCTTCTGTTCTATCACAGCAATAGAAATATCTGTGATTGGTTGGCTTTTGACCACTCATTGTTTTGTCAGGTTGTCCCCTGTGTCATGTGACGGTGATGCTGATGACTTAAGGCACCAGTGTGGGTGACAGGCACAGGAGGCCGCCATGCTGCCCTTGATGGAGGGCTGCTAGGATCCGATAAACCACCTCTGGAGGCAATCTGAGGCCCCCCTGGGGACAGCAGGCTGCCCGGGCTCGATCCGTCCCAAAACAATCCTTGACAGATCCCGCAGCCCAGAGATCGGGCTCCCGCTGGCTGATCCCGTGGCTGGTACATAGACTCCTACTGATGTGCAGTCCTGAGAAAGAGAGCAAAGAGCCTGTTTGGGATTATCATGAAAAAACAGGATCAATGTAACCTTAAATTCAGGAGGAACATAGCCCTGCATGTAGTGATCTTGCTTACCTTCTCTAACATGGAGGTTTACATTCTGGATATGCTGTCTGCCTTAATAACATAGTGTACAATATCATGTCATCCCTAATAATTTAAAACACTACGAACTGAATGACGTAAGATTTTCATTACAGAATCATAGTTCCCAACAATCAGACCATGCATCTGAAAATATATTATATTTCATATATATATATATTAGTATATTAATGTAATCATAGCTCTAACGGGTTCTTTGATTCAAATCAATGAGATTCTGCTATTCACACTTGCAGAGACAGTATTAAATGTAAAAATAATTAAAGGCGCAGATGAAGTCAAATGACAAAATTTATTATAAAAACAAATACTGCAGGGATGCGCTGCTGAAATGTGTGCGGGAGGAGATATTATAACGAGGTTCGAGCATCTTTATCATGTAACGGAATCCTATGTCTGAAGCCACCAAGTAGGGCTGCAGGTCTTTGCAGATGAAATGTGTTTGGGAGGGGATACTATAACGAGGTTTGAGTACCTTTATCATGTAACGGAATCCCGTGTCTGAAACTACCAAGTAGGGCTGCAGGTCTTTGCTGCTGAAATGTTTTTGGGAGGGGATACTATAACGAGGTCCGAGTACCTTTATCATGTAACGGAATCCTGTGTCTTTCGCTATGAGGACCCCTATTGCTTTCGTTATTTCTTTGTGTTTTTCAGAATTTGTTGAATAACGTTGTTGGAAGGCAGCTGCAATAGATGGTTGCATTTTAGCTGACAAACCAGCTCTCCGTGCTGCTCCACTTAGGGGTACAGTCGCGTGATGGCGACGTAAATGAGCCGACATGTTGGATGCGTATCTGTCGAGTAGCTGATAGTTGCAAAGCAATGCTTGCACACTGTGCTTTGTTTGCTGATGATCTTTTTGCCTTGCTCATCATACTCGACACTGAAGCCAAACTGTTCCCACACAGCGGATTTATAAGATGACAGCCTTTCAAATTTCCTTTTCTCCGTTTCGCGTTCACTCGCCATGGTCACGCAGCCAGGAGAAATTTTATGTACTTTCCTCTCACCTCTCCAGCATTTGCATTCAGAGCGCTGATAGGCTCTTGGGAAATTCAGGGAAATTCTGATTGGTTATGGAAACACTCTGAGCAGTGAAAACACACCCCCCTGGTCCCAAGCAGTCCTGATTACTTCCAAATGTACAGAATGTGTTGACAATGTATAAAGAATGTCTGGACCACATTTCAAAAATTAAAGTTTAATGTCGGGCGTACCGATCTATTGCGGCTCACCTGGGTGTATCAAACCGAGCAGGGTGCACCGAACGGTTTGATAAAATGCTGAAAACATTTGCATCTCTAGTTGCCACACAGCTCTGGGGCCGGGGTTCAAGTCTCCTCCATGGCTCCATGTATGCAGAGTTTGTATGTTCTCCCCGTGTCATTGTGGGGTTTCCTCCAGGTACTCCAGTTTCCCTCCACAGTCCAAAACAAAAGGGTTAGTTGGAGTTACCAATTTGCCCGTAGGCTTGCATGTGTGAATGAATGGTATGTGCGTGTGCCCTGAAATGGGCTGGCCCCCTCATCCTGGGTTATCCTCTGCCTTGCACCCGTAGGCTCTGGGAAAGGCTTTGGGTCCCCTGCAACCCTGAACAGGATAAGTGCTTACGGAAGCTGGACGGATGGATGGTTTTCTTATCACTTTGTCCTTCGCTAGAGCCATAAGGCTGCCATGAGTGCCCGCCCTGCTCTGCCCAGCCTCTCTGACCTGTAGGGCGCTGATAAACTCCTCCAGGCCACTCATCATGGGTTGGTTCACCATCTCAACAGATGTGAATATCAGGTAGGGCCATCCTTGGTAAATATGACAGATTGCAGTAATCATTAGCACTAAGGTGGTGTTTCGCTTCCTGCGGGCTGCTGGGCCATTCTGTGCACAGCACGCTAGGTGCTGAATCTCACTGGGGAATTACTCTCTGCGAGAAAAGGCTGCCCGCATTTAGTCCTCCAAATAGTTACAGATGTGACTTAAAATCGATAGTTTGCAGGTCTGGTTTACTGGGGATAGAATTAAAATGTCATTGGCTGTGTGTTTTTTAAGGAGGTGCTCCGAAAGCATGTTGCATGCAGCATTATGTGCATGTAATGGCCATCTTACCGTCACTCTAATAGAGGTATGTAAAAAAAATAAAAATAAAAAATATATAAAAATATTTTTAAAAAAAATTCGATCATCCATTCATACCTTTGCAAAAATGCTTGTCTAGTGCCAGGTGACAGTGAGCTTGGAGCCCATCTCAGGGAGGTACAGGCAGAAGATGGGATGTGAACCCATGGAGTTACACACTGACATGCACAAACTCTGAGAGGACCGAATCAAAGCCAGGAGGCGAGTTCAGTTCTCCCACCCTGAGGGGCACAATGTTTCCCATTCAGTCATCACGTTGTGATTAGACTTTTCCACCCAATGATTAATTAAACACCTACGACACATGAAGCAGCCTTTAATCAATAAGGCAGAGGCACAACAGTATCCTGTTAAACCAACCGCTTCATGACCGATTCACAGGCATATTTCCTCACCGAGTATCGATTAGGCCGCTGCCAGGGATATTTCACCAGGAAATCACGGCGCGTTCTCGACGTGAATGCTGCCTTTACTGCGGCTCGTGTCAAGGCTCATTCCGTCAAGGGCTCCACCAAAAACGTTTAATTAAGAGCAGGGCGGGGGCGATAACCAGCATATCTCCGGATCTGGGAGGCCTGGAGTGTTAAGTACTGTAGATGTAAAGCACCCGAGTTGTGGATGTAGAGTCCAAGTTGTGTTGTTTGTAAGCTAAATAAGAAGTATTGCCGTGTGACATGCTAATGCCCATTCAAAACATCCTAACTGTTAATTATCCTGACGATGTGCATCCGCCCAAAGTGATTCAAAGAATGGGAGTAGGTGGGGTTTAATCAGCCCAAAAAAACATTTTTTTTAGTTTTTAAACCACTAAATGAATAAGCAGCAATTATGCAAATTTTTACTTTCTTAAGGAAGCGAATCAGAGCTTTACAGCCCTTTTTGGCCATTATCGCATTTAAACGCGAGCAAATTGCTCGAGGAAGTGATTTAGAGATGAATGCACAGAGAGATGTCTTTTTTTTTCTTTAAGGAGATATTATGTGCCTAGTCCTCTGTACTTATGTATAATTTTGATTTTGACTGATTTCATTTTATGGCCCAATATGGCAGTCAGAGGCAGTACTTACCATTGGATGTGATCGGAGGCATTTGGAGCCCCCTCCCACCCCAAACAAGCCTTGTGGGCTTGGCGCGTGGTGCCATGGCTACCAAGCAGAGCCCTGGGCCTCATCGTGCCGGCACCGGTAGTCATCCGGGAGAACTGTGAAGCCCCACAGCTCGTTAAGCTGCAGATCAAGGTGCTCATTTTCTGGGGAGATAGTGGGGGAGAGTCGTTGGTTCAAGCTTGGCCGAAATTTGGAACATACTGACAAAATGTACTTACTTTCATGACCACATGTATTACATGTAAATGAACTAATAACATGTAAACAAACATATACATTACATCGTCTGATATTGTCAGCATAAAACATGGGCGTAGATATTATGAGAGTACTGTGAGTGTTTGGGGGGCTGGGGGGTCTGGGGCTGATTTGGTCTTTATCAGTGCTGAAACGAAACCTAGGCCCTTGGCCTGAGTCAGAAGCTCTGCACTGGGTGAACGCCACGCAGCCCCCTGGCAGGTTCCAGTTCGGCCTCCAATCTCGCACTCGGAATGAGCCTGGGATCAGATGTGCCATGTCGAGAATAAAGAGAGTGGTCTCAAACTGTACGTCTACATAGTTTGGTGGGGAAAAAAAACATTTTTCCTTCTGCAGAATACATGAAAAAAAGACATGAGCTAATTGGCTTCTTTTGTAAAAACGAAATCCTCCAGGCCAACATTGCAGCTTATTGGAGTTTAGTGACTTCGGAATTGTAAAATGTCAGGAGTGACTAATAGGTCTTCAGTTGCCTCTAAACGTTCACTGTTAATTGAAGCACCGTGCCACATTGCTATCGAACAGAATAGCTTTATATACACGCTATTTTCTTGCCTGTTTGCTAAGATTGTAACAACTGTGCACAATGCAAAATTAAATTAAGTGCTTATGATAGTCTTCCTGCCTATTAAAAATGATATAAATAGTAAGTAAGAGAAAAAAATTAAAAAATCTGAGGTAGCCTAGCTCACTCAGGGACTAATATTACCACGTCGGACACCATTCAGTCTCAGGCATTTTTCAGGTAATTGGTTTCACTTAAATAGCCAGACTCCCTTTGTAATTAAACGACCTGTGGAAACCTCTTACTTTTATTCCCAAGAAAATCAATTAAACTAACTTTAAAGCTGGACAATTCAGTTCTTATTATCTGTGAGGTTCTGAGCTATTTCTGTTCTATATAACGGATTTTTATCATGGGAATACACATATTACATCTATTAACTCACAATTGACACCTTTAATATTACAAAAATGAAATAGATATAGTAAACACGGCCACACAAGTCTGCATTTCGACGTTTGTTCTAAACTGTTCTCGGTGCTTAACGTGCTGCGTATGGTCTGACTGGACCGCAGAAGTGGTGAGCAGAGCAGTGGTTCGCTGGGTAATTCTCTAGCCTCAGGGCGGTGGCTTCAAATGGTGCCGCTTGTCCTGTGTTTTGTTGACTTTGTGCATTTGGCTCATCCTCCCACAGGGAAAGAAGCTGAGCTTAGATGAATAGGTGTTTTTTTAAATTGCCCCCTGTGATGGACTGGCATCCCTCCCACGTCCCCTCTTCCTGTGATTCCTGGGGTAAGCTCCAGGCTCTGGAGCAGATAAGTGGGTTTTAGAAGACGGATGAAGAAGGATGAAATCTGTTTGTATCTGGCCTTTTTTTATTCATTTCCAGTTTCCTTTGAGCAATTTGTAGAAATAAAATCCAAAATGGGGATTTAAAGAAGACAGTGAAGGTGCAGAGGTTAGGCCCGTATGGAACTAACCGTTCAGTTCCAAATCTGCATATTAGCTGTATTTTGCAGCCTTGGGCTGGTGCATGCTGGGAACAGCTCTGTCTGTGGCTGTCCTCGGAAGCTCATTTCTCTGCTGCCCTCTGACTCTAGAGCACTGCTTCCTTGATGAGTTGTCAAGAGGTTGTTAGAGGAAGTTTGTCTGGACAACAGTGTTGTGAGCCGTTCAGAAGCTTTAATGGGGAACAGACATCAAAGGCGGCATCCCTGATTGTACAAACCCTGTGGTTTGTGGCTTACACGTAAGGATGAATACAAACTCACGGCACTTCAAAAGTGGTGGGTCATCCTACTGCCAGGCTGTGCACACTCCCAGCAGGGGCCCAACTCTTTCTGGGGAATTTCACAGTATAGCCTAAAACAGACAATTCACACAGCACCAAAAAAGTGAACAATGTAAAAACGCCACCAGGTTACAATGCCAGACACCCTTTCAATGGGCAAGAATAGAAGAATATCTTATTTGACCCTTCCTGGCTTGAAGCCCCTGAGTATTGAAGCCTCCCCCTCCCCCCCGCCACACAGTCGGCATTTTGGCATGTCACTCCTGCAGTCATTAGAGGGGAAGCAGCACCCCCCCCCCCCCCATTGGCTCCGCCCTCTTGAATTTGGGGCCCAGCTGCCCCCGATAGCTCCACCCCCTTGAATGCGGGGCCCAGCTGCCCCCGATGGCTCCACCCCCTTGAATGTGGGGCCCAGCTGCCCCCAATTGCTCGCCATTCCTCACCTGTCATGCCTCGGTGGTCAGTATCAACAAGCTGGTCACAGGGGGAACCATTGCTGATCTGAGAAGCCTGAAGAATATGTGGGCTGGGGTTTCGCAGACAGGGTGGGGGGTGGGGGACAGGGGGGGTG